>QRFJ01001503.1:113831-387835 GCA_006176705.1 Cocos nucifera
CGACATCTCAGTCAAGATTAACCCAAAGCCAGGTTTATATGTTGGGGCTCCGATCCGTTCTGATTGAGCATCTTAGCAACCAACAGAAGGACTATTAGAAACTCAGCCGCAAATGTTTGGCTCAACCATTACCAAGAGTTGTTTGGTGAACAGAGTCGTGCAGCCAAATATCAAGCTTCACTAAGAGAATCGTTTTAAGGCTCAAATTACGTGATGGCAACGTCAGTCCTAAGATTCATTATTCTGCTGAATGATTCAAGGACTTTAGATCTTATACTCGGTGTCAAGTTAGATCAAGATCTGTAGATTATATATAATTTCTGCAATCTTGACTAATGTGTATGGATAGTTCACATGAACGCTATTATATACGATAAACTTCAGATACTATTTTTCTTTTGGCTGAATTCATGAATATATTCCGTTACTACTGAGCTTTCTATGAAAGGTTCTAAAGCTTCAGTTACTTGCTATGGAGCGGACTTCTTTCCAAGAGAAAAGTCTTTTTAGAAAGGAGAAGAAGTCCCGTAAAGAAGCAGAAGCGTATTGGTGGGAAGAAGAAGAAGACAGAGTCAAAGAAGAAACGGCCGTGATAAAGAAAAATATTTTTATTGCATACTGACGGGCCATTGAAAGTAGATACTACCCTTTGTAACTGACCAGTCTGAAGAACAAAAAGGGGGTAGGTCTTCTACAGGTACTGCTTCATTATAGACATCTAACTTTAGTTTTTCTAATCAGTTAGGTGCTTGACTTTGGTTTCTAGTGCTCAACTTGTGCTTCTATGTAGGTCTGAGGCATAGCAAGAGACTGGAGGATGGTGAAGTATGATCCTATGTGTCGGAAACGAAGCAAGAGTTGCCTGCTATACGCCAGAGAACCTATCCTTGCAATTTACCGTCAAGATTAAGATTTAGTTCTTAGGAAACTATTTTTATGTTCCTGCAGCAAGCAGAAATTTGATTTCTATTTCAATGCTTTAGCATAAAGAAGGCTATGCATTTAGTTTTCTTAAGGACTATTTAATAATCTTTCGATGAAAGAAATAAAATTTGGCAAGTAGTTTCCTTATAACATGGTCTCTACCAGTTTACATATTGTGTTTTCTATTTTTTAATATCGAGCAAAAGTGGAATGCCATAGATCAAACGAGCTAGGGATGTTCCTAAATGATATGTATCTATGGCATCTTAGGCCTAGGTCATATAGCCAATAGATATGGTTAACAAAGTTGGAGAAACCAAGCTATTGCTCCATTTCTTTCGAGTCGATATCTTGATTTGTGAATTATGCCATTCATGGCAAATGCTCAAGGCCTTCCTTTGTAGGACATGGGAAGAAGGCATCAGACTTACTTGTCCTAATCATACTAATTATACGGCCCACTTTGACTGTGCCAGCTAGGGGAATTATGTCTACTTCATCATTTTTATTGATAAATTTATCGTCAGATATGGATGTGTATTCTGATGCGACATAAAGTCTAAAGCTTTTGAAAAGTTTAAAAAATTTAGACTCAAAGTTGAAAAACAAAAATAGAAAAGCCCATTAAGATCTTCGATTCAGATCGAGGAGGCAAAATACCTTGAGTTAAGAATTTTGGAGACTATTTAAGGACAATGGCATAGGTCTCTTCATAGACCTCCACCCTAGAACTGTCTCAACTCAAAACGAATTTCGAATGAAGAAATCAAAACCTCTATAGGACTATTGTCCGATCCCATGATTGAGTTTTATGGACCCCTGAGTTTCTTTGGGATTATAGTTTGATGACCGCTATATATTACTAAATAGGGTTCTCTCTAAAAACCTTCCTACCACAACCTGTCATGGTATCGGTCATGATAAAAACCTAAGTTGTAGAGTCATCTCAAAATTTGGGAGTTGTCCCAGATCCTATGTCAAGAGACAAACAATGAACAAATTAGAGCTCTAGTCCCCATTACATGCTTGGTTTATTTGGATTATCTAAAGGAGTCAGTTAGATATATTCCTCTATCTTTGGGATCGACAATGTGATATGAGTCGACATGCCATAATTTATTATTTTGAATATAATATTTATTCTTAGATTGGTGGCATCGAAGATAGATTAGACTCTCAAGGAGAAAGTCTTCAGATGAGAAATTGAGCTAAGAAACCTATGAAACCTAGTCAAATTGAGCCAACCCAGACACTATCTCCTCCAACCTCATTAGATCAAGTAGATCTTTCCATCCTCTGAAAGATACTTAAGTTACATAATTAGAAAGACAGTTGAAAAAAATATTTCTCATAGAAAATGGGGTTCATGGTGATGGATTCCAACAACTTATGAATAGATGATATCCAGATGATCGACTCCACGAAAAATCGGTTAGTAGCAATGAGAAGCAAAGATTGACTCATGTCATCGAACCAAATCTGACCTTGGTAGTCCACCGGAGCAACATGTAGTACACCGTATTTGTAATAAATGGATCTTCAACGAGAAAGATACGGTACCGATGCGAAATGTAGAGACATTGCAAAGCATAGGCTCATGAGCAAAAGGGTATAGCGTCAGCATGATGGCATTGGACTATCAGAATACTTTTCGCTAGTAGGCCATGTACTCAAATCCATCCGGCACATTGCTTGCTATTTGTAGCAATATCTTGGAATATGAAATATGGTCAGATGGATTGTGGACGAACACATATGTTTGTCTTTAAATGGATAATTTTGATGAGAAGATATCTATATGGAACAGCCGCTAGGTTTCACATCCAGTGATACTGATCACAAGGTTTGCAAGCTGCAAAGGTCCATATATGGACTTAAGCAAGCATCTCGGAGCTGGAACACTCATTTCAATGATGTGATCAAAAATTTGGTTTCATCAAAAATGAAGAGGAACCATGTGTTTCAAAAAGGTCAGTGGGAGCGCTGTTGTCTTCCTCGTATTGTACGTGGATGACATCCTCCTTATTGGGAATGATATTCCCATGTTGACATCAGTCAAAATGTGGTTGTCCAAAGGAATTCTCCATGAAAGACCTAGGTGAAGCATCCTTTATTCTAGGAATTAAGGTCTATAGGGATAGACCGAATAGGATGCTAGGACTTCACAGAAGATGTACATAGAGGAAGTACTAAAGAGGTTTAGTATGGAAAACTCTAAGAGGGGATTAATACCCTTCAGACATGGTATTCATCTTTCCAAGAAGATGTGCCCTAGCACACCTGAGGAAATAGAACGCATGAGCAAGATCCCTTATGCTTCTGCAATAGGGAGCCTCATGTATGCCATGCTATGTACACGACCTGATATAGCCCATGCTGTGAGTGTCACAAGCAGATATCAGTCAAATCCAGGTGAAGAACACTGGACTTCTGTGAAATGTATCCTTAAGTACTTGAAGAAGAACTAAGGATATGATGTTGGTCTTTGGTAATGGAGAACTCCAAGTCCAGGGATACACAGACTCGGATTTCATGTCCGATATAGATGATCGAAAGTCGACATCTGGAAGTCTGTTTGTGTGCAATGGTGGAGCTGTCAGCTGGAAGAGTTCCAAGCAAACTGGTGATAGCAGATTCCACCATGGAAGCAGAATATATCGCTGCATCAGAGGCTGCAAAGGAAGCATTCTGGTACAAGAAGTTTGCTGCAGAAATTGGAGTAATGCCATCAGATGCCATTCCTCTATACTGCGACAACAAATGGCGCCATAGCCCTTGCTAAGGAGCCGAGGTCTCACCAAAAATCCAAGCACATTGAGCGGCGATACCACCTCATCCGCGATTACCTCGAGAAGGGTTACGTCGAGGTCAAGAGAGTCAACTCCACAGATAATGTGGCAGACCCACTTACAAAGCCGTTGGGCCAGCAGAAGATCGAAGCCCACCTTGAGAAGATGGGACTTAGACTTGTAGCCAATTGGCTTTAGGACAAGTGGGAGATTGTTAGATATATGTGTGCCCTAGAAGCCAGAATTGGCTGACACTTGTAATACACTTCTAGGGGCAAAATTATAATTTTGACTATAAATCAATAAAATGGGTTATTTTCTATCACATATGTGTATTTAGTGTCTGTGATACATCCTTTGAGTTAATGGTAATGATAATTCATATTTTCAAGAGTTGAAAATTTAAGACATGAATAATCATTATTAACTCATAAAATGCTCCCGACCATAGGATCATCACGAGGATGGTGATTGATCCGGAAGGTTGGTGTACAATCGCTTCTCTTTAGTAGATGAGTCTTGAGTCTACGGTGTGGAGACACCGAGCGAGAGTACAGGTACTCGTTAGAGAACGAGGGCACTGAGCGTGACCACCTCGAGTAGTCATTAGGAAGTCTACCTTCTCGTCAATGACTGACTCGATGCTGCAGTAGTGTGTCTGGTTCTTTGACCTGAGGTGCATCGGCAGTTCACCTTGAGGGTGTTATAGTTTGACTACACCATTACTCGGTCTCCTAGCCATATCGGAATCCCTGAGGTGTATGTTGGCTATAGCATGTTCATTGTAGGAACTGGATTGCATCAAGATGGAATCTATCTACCTCGGTGGTAGAGGAGCAGCCCTATGATGATCATGAGAATCAAGTCCAGAAGCCCATGGCCATGGTAGAGTGAAATAATAGAAAGAGTTTCTATTTAGATTTTCACATCGGACTTGAATCGAATGATTACATCATATGACAGAAACTAGGGTTTGACGAGTTCACCTTAACCCTAATCTGATCGGGGCTCAAGATAGAAGAACTTAATCACACAGGTAGCTGCACCAAGAGGTTCGCATTCAGCTCTGATGGGTTGCCACCATATACTGCTAGGTGTCACTGGTGGATTTTGGGAGCAATTAGAATGATTTAGATGATCGATCATTCTAGCTGTTCGAATCAGAAGAGTTCTGATCCATCGAAAGGAGTTTCGATGATGTCGATGATAGAGAGATCATGACATATCCCATTACCATACAGAACTGAACCTAACTGGGTCACACAAATAAGGGTTTGAATCTGGTGATCATCAATTGAACTGATCCAGTTCAATTGATCTGAATGAGATTCAATTAGGTTCAAGGAAAATCGTGCTAGCACTCGATTGAACCTAACGTTCTTCTTTCTATCATAATTATTTTGGTTGTCTCGACTGAGCCAAAGGAGTTTGTGCTCAATCAGAGGCCTTCATATTGGTCTGACTGGAGGTTGTCCAAGTCAGAAAAGGTTGTCTTAATTTTAAGATAAATTTAAGACAACACCTGCCATTTTGGTCACCTGCCAATTTCTTGTTCTTTGACTTTGGTCAAAAGTCTGACCTTTGACTTTGACAAACTTGGACATTGACGACCATGTGTCATGCACCTATTGGAGAGCTGGTAGGGGCCTTGTCCCCCTGCCAAAAGAGGCAAGGAGAGAGGGTGCACGCCACCCTAGGCATGCACGCCCAATGGATAGGCGATGCCTGGAGTCCCATACAGATGGGACTCCAGGGTCTGCTTTTGGATTCCAATACTAGGTCCTAAGAACTTTCTTTGATCCAGTCTTAGGTGCCACCTAAGTGGATCTTAGGCACTCTCATCTGATTAGGATTAGGTGACTCTATTCCCACCAATCAGATTTAGATCTGATTGCACAACTGATTGATTGGGGTGATGTGGCACTGCATGGCACAACAGTAGTCTATAAATAAATCCTATCTGTGCCCAGGGTTTGTGTGCTTTTTCTTTTCACCATGCCATAAGGCTGCCCTCCTTTCTTCCATGCCTCCCCTTAATCCTCTCTCTCCCCTCTCCATGCCTAAAGAATTGGGCACAGGTTCAAGTACCATCCAAGGAAGAAAGGTGCCCAGATCAGGAAGAAGGCAGCACTACTGAAAGAGACGATCACTGCTTCTTTAAAAGAAGTTTTGAAGATCCTCCAAGATCAGATCCAGATCTAATTTTTGGAATAGGTGATAGAGAAGAAGAAGACCTCCAGATCCTGCTCGAGTGGGCACTGGCAGAGGCCAGACGCGTGCATGGCTCCTTCCAAAACCTCAGGATCAATCAGGATCATCATAGGATAATCTGATTACCCAAAATAAAGGTATAAAATTAAATTAAATTAAATTTTATTTTATTTTTATTTTAATATTAAATCTTTAGGATCAAATTTGAGATATCTCATATTTTATTAGGATCATAGAAAATTTTTTTGAAATATTCCTTCAGATCCAATCAGATCTGAATGATCCTGTGCAAGAAAACATGATTTTTCCTTCATATCAATGATCTCCCTTAATCTTACTTGGTGAAGTCAGTGGGAGGATCATGATTTGCGGGTTCCTCTGACTCTCTCCAAATTATATTAATTAAATTCTTTAAAATTATTAGGTTCTTAAAAATAAAATAGTTATGATGGTAACTAGATCATAGCCTCCCATTAAGTGGATGATAATGAGTTTGTTAGTTGGATAATCATTGGAGGCCCAAAGGCTTGGTGCTTATCAACTAATGAAATTATTATTCATAATATGATTTCTTAGTCGCGTCTCTCAGAATGATGGTTAGGTTAACCAACCAAAGTTGGGCTTAATCACTTATTGGTTAGATAGGCCAAGTATGGTCATGTTAATGGTTGAATCTAACCGAATCTTTTTAGTGGAGGCCAAAGCCTACTGACTAGAGATTGGAGCAAAATTAAAAAACTAGAAATTATTTAGAAATCAACTAGTTATGAACCTACCCTTAGATGTACATGGGTTGACCAACCAAAGTTGGGCTTATGTACAGTCTATGTGGATTCTAGTACCCACTAAGAAATTAGAATAATTCCTTGAATTGAAGGTAGAGGCTAACAATTCGAATAAAATAGTGAAAAAACCTTTTGATTAAAGTCCAAATCTTTAGGTTTAATAAATCATGTACTAAGTATATTTTGGTTTTCCTTTATGCAGTTATGGCTACTTTCCTTTCGCTTTGATCATTGTTGGATAATGATAAGTTGGTAGGATCCAACTTCGGTAGCTGGTATCATAAGTTAAAGATTATTCTAGAGCATGAATGAATTTTATACATCTAGACAAATCTGACACTTAATGAGTCAGCTACAAATGCACATGGGTCAAGCAGAGATACTTATCAAAACTGGCTCAGTGATCGAATCATGGTGCATTGTATTATGCTGATGGCTATGAGCGATGAGTTCAGTCATAGGTTTGAGATAGCTCTGCCAAAAGACATGCTTCAAGTATTGAATGAGTCTTTTGGCACACCCGATGATGTTGAGAGGCACAAGATTATTTGTGCCATCTTCAATGCCAAGATGAGGGATAGAGCTTTAGTCACTAATCATGTACCATACATGATCGAGCTGATGGAGCATTTGAGCAAGCTCAGCTTTTTCTTGCATGAGCAACTAGAAAAAAATGCAATACTGAACTCGCTACCTAAGTTTTATCTCCCATTCCTCACTCATTGCAAAATGATAAAGTCTAAAGTTAACTACCATGGGTTATTGGGATTACTTCAGAACTTTGAAAAGGATCACCAGCTCCATAAGGAGTCGGTGAATTTAGTGGGAGGTTCATTTTCTAGTTCTCGACCCTTTAAGAAAGGAAAAAAGAATAAGAAAAAGAAGAGCAAGAAGGTACAAATTCAGACTGAGACATCTATGTAGGGCTAGACCAAGAAACCCAAGTCTGATAAGAGTCAAGCAGAGTGCTTCTTCTGCAAGAAGCAAGGATACTGGAAGAGGAACTATCCTTAGTACATTGCCTCTTTGGATCCAAAAAGGTCAAGAAAGAAGTAAGCTATTGCTAGGCAAGATACTTATATGATAACTCCTTGTAATTTTTTTATTTATGATATAACTAACGGGTATTGGATACTAGTAATTCTCACTACATTTGTAATTTGTTACAGGGGTTATAGGTCAGTAGGAGATTTAAGCAAGGTGACAGATTCCTGAACATTGAAGATAGAAGACCAGTTCCAATTCTAGCATTAGAAATCTTGAAACTTATATTTGGATCTCATATCGTTGTTCTTAGTGATTATCACTTTTGTCCTAATTTTTTTTGGACATCATCTTTATAGGCCTTTTGGCCAAAAACAATTATGAGATTTCAATAAAAAAAGAATTTTGTAATGTTATTTTGAATGGTATTACTATATTTTCTAGATATTTGAATAATGGGATATACATGTTATCACAATCTATTAATATAGTTTACTCCACTAGCAAGCACCCTGATTAGATAATGTGTTTGATATCTATTTATGGTACTGTAAGCTAGGTGACATTAATAAGAACAGGATAAATAGGTTGACTCAAGAGAAAATCCTCGAAGTCAGTAATTATGAATCAGTTCCAACCTATGAGTCTTGTCTTCTTAGAAAAATGACTAAGTCACCTTTTACTGAGAGAGGTGAGAGAGCTACTGAGCTCTTAGGTCTAGTACATACTGATGTATGTGGACCTATGAGCAAAAATGCTAGAGGTGGATAATTCTACCTCATCACTTTCATAGATGATTTATCCAGGTATGGATGTATCTATCTGATGAAACACAAGTTGAATTCATTTGAAATATTCAAATGATTCCAAAATGAAGTAGAAAAGCTGATGGAAAATATGTAGGACTTCATGCATAGATTTTAATTTTTTTTCAAAATTAAAGCAATGGAAGACATAGATTAAATAGTTTAATCTACAATATGCATCTAATCAAATTATAAAACCTTACATTAAGGATCTATAACATGTCATGATGCATTCTTAAATTTGAAAATAAATCAAGCATGATTGGTATTGATCAAATTAATACCTAGATCTAGAACAGTTCTAGATCTAAATCCTAGATCATATCGAAGTTACCAAGAAATCAAATCTCTTACCTTTGCATGGGTCGAGAACTCCGTGGTTGATTTTCGTTATTTCTTTTATAGCCGTACATGCATCCGGCCTCTACAGGTGATCCACACAAATCTACAACATAGATCGGAGGTTCGTCGAACGAAGATCCGCTCGAAGTGCTAGCTTCTCACGGATCCCTCTTGATGGTTAATCAAACACATGTTCTTTGGATCTCTTGGACACTCCAAGAGATGAAGAGCATGAGGAGGAATAAGTAAGGAATCTAAATCTTGGATCTTTCATAAATTAGAAAATAAAATCAAAAAAAAATAAATCCTAAGAGAAGATAAATCTTCTCCTTTAGGACATCAACGATTGATGTCCTGAAAACATCTCTATGCTAGGACAAGAGGAGACCTTCTCCTCTAGAAGTTTTTCTAAGTTTTCAGATCTAAGATTTTTGATTTTATTTATATAAAATTTTCATAAAAAATAGAGAAGAAGGGTTCTCTAAGAAACCCTAAGAGAAGACCTTTCATCTCTTCCTTCTCTCATCAGGACATGATCAAATCATGTCCAAAAAGAACACCATGCCCCAACAACTTAGAGCACTTAGCCCCATGCCCTAATCCTCTCGCTCTCTTTGATTTTATTACATAAAAATCACTAGGAGAAATAAGAGAAAAAATACATGAAAGAAAAATAAAGAGAAGATAATCTTCTTTTACCTTTGACCCTTCAAGACATCATCCTATGTTGTCCAAAAGAAAGGATTTCTCCAAAGAACTTGGCACCTCAAACCTCCATGCCCCTCCAACTTTTCCTTCTTGTTTTCACATGAATCTCTCTTGAGTTTTGAATGCCCACACCTCTTATAAGGAGGCATCCCCTAAGATCCTTCTTTGACTAGGTCAAAACGTAGTTTAAGAAAGACTCCAAGGATTCCTATGGGGCGTCCAACTCTTGGATGCCCCTTTGACTTTTCCAAGCATGAAAACCTGATGGCCAATACACAAAACAAAGGGAGAAAGGGTGGAGAAAATGACTAGGCATGGAAAGGCTGGTGCACAAAAGAAAGGGAGGAGTTTTGGTCAAAGAGAATTCTTCCAAGTAGGAAACAAATTCTAACTTCCTTCTAGTTTTGACCAAATCATAACAAACTTCAAAGCAACCAGATATATGGGATGTGGAAGGCCTCTTAGGTGTGGGAATTCTCACATAAAAATCAGGAATTAAAGGTGTGGCATGGACTTTCTTAGGCGCAAGAGAAAGAGAGAGAGTCCCAATCCAACTGAGACTCCTCTTACTTGATTAGGTCAAAATAGGTTTGAACTCAATTTAAATTTTATTTAAACCAAATCAAATGCAACCCAATTAAGAATGATCCTAGTCCAACTAGGAGCTCAATTAAATCAGATTAAATCAAGATTTAAATCCTAAGTCAATTAGGTGCACCCAAGTCCTAGTCAAATAAGGAATTGTTCTTTCCTACAATTCACTTATCCAATAAACTAAGTAGACTTAATCTAATTAAGTCTAAACTAATTCTAATTAAATTTAATTTAATTATACTTGATCTCAGCTTGATTGCTCAATTAAATTAAGCCAATTAGCAATCCAATTGCTAATTGATCCTTCTATAATACTTGCATTAGGTCAAATATCAATCGTATTGATGGATTGACCTTAGAATGATTCTCAATTATCGATTAATGATCTGATCAGTTTACAAGCTCTATTGTGTGTGACTCCATAGGATCAAACCTAAATTGATAGCATAGAAACTAATTTCTATACCAATCAAAGTTACCATCTAGCAATGGTTCCCGATGTCCGGATAGATCGAATGTATGCAAAGCAACATTCTTAGAACCCTAGCCCATGGTTACTATATAATTCATTATTTTGATCAATAATGCTCAAGATAACTTTGAGTACACTGTCAAACACTCATACAAATTATCTCTATTGTGTCTCAAAATTTTATAAATCCCACGACACCTCACAAGGATTACCCAGGCCTAGATTTTGCAAAATTGAAACACTGTGAGTCATTCTCTTCCTGAAGTTAATTAGGAGTGGTCAATCCCATCTTGACTCACACACCGACCTTACAAGTACTTGCCTGTATGTAAAAATCTTTTGAACCTATATTAGAAATATAGACAGTCCAGCATCAAAGTACAGTGAGTTGCTTGCAAGTCACCATGGTGATCTCAGATCGGAGGGACATTTATATCCATTGGCCTTAGCTAGCTACTTTTGATAGTAGGGTGTTATATTGGTCATGTTCAGTGCAAATGTACTTCTACATCTCACCTGAATGCCATACCAATGTCTCCACACCACTTGGTTATGAGGACAACTAATACATATGGCATACAGCGACCTACACTTGATAAGTTATCATCCTTGTTAATAATTTATCATTTGGTCGTGAATAATTTGAGAACTATCTGATAAATCCTTCTTTATCGATTGATTATAGTTCTAAGAACTTCATCATAATTTAGGAATTCAATTAAGAAAGATGGAACTTTTATGATGAATCAGCCAAATAACTATTATTATTAGATTATTCATATACTAATTCCAATCATCTACCACTTAGATGATTGGATTTAGAAAATATTTTTCAACAACTTTCACTTGGACTAAAGCCAATCAGAATGATATCAAATATCCTATCTTCCACTTGAGTTCATAGAACTCCTTAGTTTTGAAGCCTTAGCAAATAGATCGATCAAGTTCTCCTTTTACATCGATCTTCTAACGATCGTCGATGTCACCCAGATCTAATATCTAAGGTGATGGCAATGTAGAATATGCTGGTTCTTTGATTCTTTAGTCTGAGCTATGGCTCCAATGCTATGATAGGGCTGGACCATCGATGGAGGGTACCACTCCCAATTGCTAATGAACCTCAGCAACTATACAGCTTACATGACAGCATTATATGCCACAATGTACTCTACCTCACTAACTGAATAGGCTAAAGTATCTTGTTTGGAACCTTTCCAACAAATTGCTCGATAATTAGGGTATGACCCAACATCTTTTTGTTGTCATCTTGATCTGACTAAAATCAAAACCTCCACATGTTTTAAGTCAGTACTTTCATATTTGACTCACTGAACCATAGTATTTTCCAAATATTTAAGAATTGCCCATGCAATCTTTCAGTGGCTCTCACTTGGATCAGACTGGTATGTATTCACTACCTCTAGTGAGTATACCATGTCTAATCTCGTACATGGAGAAATAAAATGATAGCTAAATCTTTATTCCTTGCAATGCTAGAATGCCATTCTCGATTAAGAGAATTTCATTCTCAAACATCACAAGAAATAACACTACAAAATATTTTGCCTAATTATAAATATAGGATTTATCTTTGTTCATAACAAAGATATATGTTCAGAACGTATGTTCAAACTCTGAGTTGATACTCAAATGGGCTTTATAGGTCCTTACCTTCCCGTCTGCACTACTCTGATCCTATTAAAAATCAATTCACACCCAATAAATTTTATTCCTTCAGGTGAATCAACCAGTGTCCATACACTACTTATTTTCATGGACTTCAATTTGGATCATATGGCTTCAAGCCACTTCTCAGAGTAAGATCACTACAATGTATCCCTATAGGTGATTAGATCCTTATTGTTCTCATCGAGCTCAATAGGATCGCTATCTCGAACCTAGTTACTAAAGTATCTGTTCGGCTAATGTGGTACTCTACCAAATCTTCTTAAAGGTGACACTTTAATGGGCTCCTGGATTTGATATGGTCAAATCCGATTTTGTAGGTTTACTAGATTACGTCGGTTCTTTTCTACCAGTCAAACTTTTCCAAGTTCAATTTTATAAACATCAATTTCTTCTCTAAGAAACTTCTTTCTAAAAGGAATGCCCTTACTGCTAATGAACATCTTATGCTCTTCAATATGGTATAATTAGTCATCCTTAAATACCTATTGGACCAGGCTCCAAGTTTATCTATGTGCAAACATATGACAAAAGCCGATCAACTCCAAACCTGAAAGTGAGAGAGTCTAAGTCTATGCCTAATCCATATCCCATATGGAGTTAATGCAATAGATTCACTTGGTATAAATTTTCAGAGTAAAACAAGTAGTCACAAGAGCACAACCCTAAAGTAGGCAGACAAGTGAACCCTATCGTGGATTGAACCAAGTCTAACAAAGTTTAATTTTCTCCTTTCAGATACACTATGTTTCAAAAAATAATCTACAGAGAGAGAATTCTATTATCTCCTAGATATGTCACAAACTCACTGGATAAGTATTCGCCTCCTTGATCTGATCGAAGAGTTTTAATATCTTATCCAGTTTATTTTTTTTATTTCATTATTGAATCATTTGAACATTTTAAATGATTCATCCCAGACGCACCCATGCCTTGATAGGTCATCTGTAATGAAATACTAATATCTTTCTTTGGTACTTAAGTTCATAGGTCCACATACATCACTATATATGAGACTTAGAACTTTATTGGCTCCTTCATCTTTTTCAGTAAAAGATGACTTTATCATCTTCCCAAGAAGACAAGATTCATAGGCTATCAATGATTCATAATCATTGATGTCAAGGTTTTCTTTTTAAGCTAACCCATTTATTCTATTCTTGTTAAGATGACTAAGCCTATAATGCCAAAGATAGATATCCATGACATAATCTAACTTGGGTGTGTACATTACACTTAATAGGCTGTATAAATATTAAATATTATTTTTTTATTATTTATGTATTATTGTAACATTATTCATAATAATATCACAACAATCTTCTTTATTGATAAATGATAACCATCCCTAGCCAAAAGGCCAACAGAGAACATATTTATCATAAAGATGGACAATAGTGACAATCACTCAAAATGACATCTTTGAAAATAAGCTTGACAATTTCTAAAGCTAGGATTGGAATAGGACTTTCATAAAAAATGTTTAGGTATTTCTCACCATTTTCAAATATCCCACTTACTTGTAGTCTTTGCAACAAATTGCAAAAGACTACCGACATCTAATACCGATGTAGTAGAATTATATATAGAGAAATTTTAAGATGTTATCATAAAACATCTTTAATAAGCAACTTTTGCTTCTTTCTCTTGTTCAGTCTATTATGGTCAAGGGAAGTAGGATAAATCCTCTTCTTATAATCCTACTTCTAACATTAGAATCATTATACCTGATTTGGGTTAACCTTGGACTAATTATTTTAACTGGGCTTAGAAACACCGATATGAATCCATTCGTACTGCTGAACCAAATTCAACTTTCGATACTAATTATCGAAGTTGGGTCCCATAAGTCATCACTGTCTAATAGTGATAGGAGCAATTAGGGTTTAGCCTTAATTTGAGAAAAGAGAACAATGACCTAAGTATATGAATTATATTAAGCCTAAAGACTTGGACTTTAGTCTAAAGATTCTTTCACTATTTTATTCAAATTGATAGCTTCTATCTTCAATTCGGAGAATTACTTTAATTTCCTAGTAGGTACTAGAATCCACATAGACTGCACATAAGCCCTACTATGGTTGGTCAACCCATGTATATCTAAGGATAGGTTCATAACCAATTGTTTCTCCAAACAACTTCTAGTAATTTAATTTTGCCCTAGAAACCTAATTAGTAGGCTAGGGCCTCCACTATAAGGATCCGATTAGGTCCAACCATTAACATAACTATACTTAGTGCATCTAACCAATGAATGATTAAGTCCAACTATGGTTGGTCAACCTAACCACTATTAGAGAGACACATCCAAGTCATCATATGATGAATAATAATTCCATTAGTCAAGAAGCACCAGGCCTATGGGCCTCCAATGATTATTGAGTTAATGGACCTATTATCAAACATCTTAATGGAAGGCTATGACTCAGTTATCTCCATAACTTTATCATTTTAAGGATCTAATAATTTTAGAGAATTTAAATTATTAGTGATTTAAGGATAGAAAGGACATAGATCAATTTGCTTTCACTGACTTCATCAAGTCAAGTCCTCCTACTGACTTCACCAAGTCAATTCCTTCCATTGACCTCTCAAGTCATCAATAAGGACTAAGATCAATTTTAGTCCATGGACACCTAGATCAATCTCACTGATTTCTTATGTGATATGGGTTAGCACGAATCAATGAGCAACCTAATCAAAAGCTGATTAACCACATTGGCCAAATAAGTGAGATCGGTGGGAGGGTCTGCTAAAGCTTGCTTTAGACACCATCAAAAATGGCTAGGTAAGCGGGCTGCCAATTAAAAACCATCGATCTAGAATGTCAAACTTATCTTAGACATCAATTGATTTATCAGTTTTGATTTGGTTTGCCTAAAGACTCGAGCTCGACCACTGAGCCATGATCAGGTCCATTTGTTAGATGTATGGACTTTGATCAACTATAACTATTGAATTAATCTAAAGAAATGACCTAATCCCAATTAACTGTTAATTAGATTTGATCAATTTCTTAACTTGGTCCATATTTAATCTAACCCTAGGTCTAACCCAGTTAATAACCTGATCAAGCTAACCCATACCCCTTTAACCTATATTTTACGAAATTATCTTAAGATCTTTAAATCACAAACCTAGATCCTAAATAAATACTTAATTCTTAATTAAGTTCAAGGCTTATGAGTTTGGGTTTATGGAACTCAAAACTATTTTTTGATTTGTTATTTGAAATATTTTTAAATTATAAATATTTTATATTGAATTATATTCAATTTATGGTTTTAGATCTAATTTATTTTGATATTTTGATCATATCCTAGGATTTTGAATCTAGAATTTTATAGAAAGTAAGTTCATAATTTAAATTCTACAAAACTTATATGTCATACATATGCAAACTAGATTCAAAAATGAAGCGACATATCAACATATGCAACATGAAGATCTAAATTAAAATATGAAATATATCACATGGATCTCATCTAAATAATCAAAATCAGATCATAAACCATTTAATATTAGATTTAAAATCTAAAAATAAATCATAAATTATTTTAGATCTCATCTAATATATTTATAATTTAGGTTTCTCAGATTAGTAAATACTAGGATAACCTTTTCACTGTAAGGGGTAAACCTTACAGCAGGACAACCTTATAGCAGTATGTGCAATTATGATATTATTTAGATCTAATCTAAATAATCTAAAATAGATCTAATATCTATTTAATTTTAGATTTAAATCAAAAAGTTGAATCATAAATTTTCTTAGATCTAATCTAAATTATTCATGATTCAGATTCTGATCAGCACATACTAGGACAACCTTTTCATTGTAAGAGATTAACCTTATAATAGGACAACCTTATGGAAGTATGTGCAATTTTTAATTAATTTTAATTTTTAGATTTATTCTTAAGCATACATGAATATGTTATAAAAGAATCTACATGCTCTGATATCACTGATGAAAAATATGCAGGGTTTTATACATAGATTTTAAAACTTTTTCAAAATTAAAGTAGGAGAAGACATAGATTAAATAGTTTAATCTACAATATGCATGTAATCAAATTATAAAACTCTACATCAAGAATCTATAATATGTCATGATGCATTCTTAAATTTAAAAATAAATCAAGCATGATTGGTATTGATCAAATCAATACCTAGATCTAGAACAGCTTTAGATTTAAATCCTAGATCATATCTAGATTACCAAGAGATCAGATCTCTAACCTTTGCATAGGTAAAGAACTCCATGGTTGATTTTTGTTATTGCTTTTAGAGCCACACACGCATCCAGCCTCTATAAATGATCCACACGAACTTGCAACCCAGATCAAAGGTTTGTTGAATGAAGATCCGCTCGAAGTGCTAGCTATTGCCGTCCACAACATCTCAGGCATCACCTAGCTCTGATACAAATTATAGACTAATGATATCACTCGAACGTCAATCATTCTTGACATCACAAGCATCAATACCATGTTGCGGAAGTGCCTGATCTTTAGCATGGATCTGAAGAAATTTGTGACATTTTCTATGGGCAACAAACCAACAACCCTCCACCTGATCTGTGATGGGGCGCCTCCCTCCTTAGGCTTAAGGGAGACACCCCCTTCTCTAGGGCTTCTTCAAGAACCCTCGGACGGTAACTCTAGAGAGAAGAGAAGAAGAGGGAATTGAGGAAGAAAAGATCTGTATTGATTCCATCCATGAAAATCCTAATATAATCTATGTATTTACGCATAGTCATTAGGTTCGACCAAAAACTCTCCTGGCTAATCCAATACATGAAAACACTCACCGAGCCCATGTATACCCATGTCTCTCATGCTCTCATCCTCTGGATCTAGACCCGATCCATACATGAGTTAGCCCCCTTAAGATTGCTGGAATTATATCCCAAAGCCAATCAGCCTGTTGACGGTTGAGATATTATAACTAATTTATTAATTAATAAAAAATATTTTAACATTCTTTTCATCATAAATTTACATCTTCTAATAAACTCCATTATTATGATGAAGTTCTTAGGACTATTTAGTTTCGATAAAGAGAGGATTTATCGATTAGTCCTTAAATTTGTTCATGATCAAATGATTGGCTGTTAATTAGGATGACAGTATCTATCGAGCATAGATCGCTATATGCCATATAGGTTGGTTGTCTTCTTAACCAAGGAGTGTGGAGACACTGATATGGCATACAGAAGAGATGTATGAGTACATCATCATTGAATGTGATCAACTTTAGAGTATTCTGCTATCAAGAATGTCTCTGATGGGATATAGGTATAAGTATCCCTTAGACCTCAGTTCACCTCAATGACTTACAAGCAACTCACTGTGCTTTGATATCGGACTAACTGAATTTCTAATTCAGTAATAGAAGACTTCTAGGCAAAGTCAAGTACTTGTAAAGTCGGAGTGTGATCAAGGTGGAATTGACCACTCCAAGAGTTGGAGAAGAATGTATCACTATATTGCAATATAGCAAAACCTTGGCCAGGATAATCCATCAGATGGATTTGATATTTTGAAATACAATGTGGACAATCTGATTAGAGTTGATAAATGAACTCTGAGGTATCCTACAAGTATTATGGTCAAGGGGATGAATTATATGAAAACTATATTCGCATGGATTCTAAGGATGGTGTTCTACACCTTTTGACCTATCTAGCCATCGGATATCATTGCTAGATGGTCACTTCGATTGGTATAAAAATTTATCCCTATGCTACTTGCTTCGATTCAGACCTATGAGGTCACACATATTAGAATTCATATTTTGATCGGATGGTTGATCAGTGATTTAGAATTATTTTAGTGTTAAACAATTAATATAATTGGTGTTTAACCTAGTGCAAGTGTTGTAGGAGGATCGATTAGCAATTTGATTGCTAATTGGCTTAATTTGATTAAACTAGAAGATTGAGATTAAGTCTAATTAAATATAATTTAATTAGATTTAGTTTGGACTTGATTGGATCAAGTTCAATTGGCTTATTGGATAAGTCAAGTGCAAGGAAGAACTAGTTCTAGTCTAACTAGGACTCGGGTCAACCTAATTTTCTAATTTGATTCAAAAATTAAATTAGAATTAAATATAATTTAATCTAATTTAATTAAATTTTTAAATGAGTTAGGGTTTTATTTAATTGGATTGGTTTACTCTTATTTTTATTTGGTTAAAAGACTTTGTTTAACCAAGTCAAAACAAGAGTCCTAGTGTGACTATGACTCCCTATTCTTTGGACCACCTAATCCTCACGCCCCACCCTTTTCTCTTTATATTTTTACGTAAATAATCTCCATGTCCAAAGATTTCTCATGCCTCCCTTCTCTCTTCTTTTTTCTCATATGGAAGTTTGTTGGAAGACCAAGTCAAAAGGGGAATTAGTTTTGCTTAAGGATTCTATGAGATAGAATCCTTATCAACCAAAACTCTTCTCATAAGTGTGTCAACCCATTCTTCTTTATTTTCTTTAATTTTTACTGTAAAAGAGGAACTTTTTGTGCACCCCCCTTTGCTGGTCCACAATAGAAAAAGAGGTGGGGGTGCCTAAGAGTTGGGTGCCCCAACAACTTTCGTTATTTGGTCCTTCCTAGTCTAGGTTTTTGACCTAACTTGGACTCTACATATCTCTTTATTTAAAGAGAATTTTTTGCTAAAATTTTTATGGATTTTAGACATTTGAGAGCCCTCTTTGTTGTAAAATAATTAGAAAAATATTCATCTAGATCATTGAGACATTGGAAACACAAATTAGGGTGTCTAAAAAAAGAACAAAGAATAAGAAGAGGGTCTTCTTCTAGGGATTTTGTTCCAGATCTCTTCCTTCCTTTTGTGAGCTTTTGAGAGGTGTCTAAGAATCACAAATATTTCTCTTTTCTTTTAGTATTTTGAAGTATCCAAGTCTCAAAGAAGGAAGCATCGGATCAACCGTCGAAGAGTGATCAGCATAATGCTAGCATAATGTGCTGATTTTCTGCATCAGGATCTCTAATCATGTTCATGAGCTTGTGTGGATGACTCCTAGAGGTCGGATGCGTATGTGGCTCATGACTTCATCCTTAAGCCTAGATGAGTAAGTTAAAATGTCTAACTTGCTCAGGTAATAGATCTGATCTATTAACTTCATACCTGCATTTGATGTAGTGTAGATCTAGGTTGATTTGATCAATCATTTCTTTCTTATTTGATTTTAATTTTTGATTTAACATCATGACTTGATCATGTAATAGATCTGAGATCTATATATTTACATATTTATTTAAATAAATATTTAATTTATTTAAGTCTTCTGCTGCATGATCTTGAAAAAGTTTCAAGATCTACCCATGAAATCCTAAATCTGATTCCTTCAATTGGTATTAGAGCCAAGTTCTTGTTATATGATTTTTATGCATATTTAGATTATTTTTTAGATTATATCTAATTTATAATCTAATTATTAAATCTAAAATTAAAAAAAATTTAAATCTCACGAACTACCATAAGATTGTCCTGCTGTAAGGTTTACCCCTTATAGTGAAAAGGTTATCCAAGTTCGTGATGATCTGACTCTAATCATAAATTTATTAGATTTAATCTAATTTTATTTATAATTTAATAAATTTAAAAAATAATTTTAGATCTAAAAATAAAATATTTTAGATTGCATGGACTGCCATAAGGTTGTCCTGTTGTAAGGTTTATCCCTTACAGTGAATAGGTTGTCCTAGTACGTGTTGATCTAAAATATTGATCCTAAAATTTTATATTAAATCTAAGAGATTTTATGATCTGATTAAAAATATTTTAATCTAATTTTAATCATCAAAAATATGTTAGATTTGATCTAGGGAGATTTATGATTGATTATTATTGAAACTATTTCAATTACATGAACCTATTTAGATTAGATCTAAAGTAGTTTTATGTTTATTTTACTTGCATATTGATTATGAATCAAACATGCAACTTGGTTGATAGAACTATGTTGTAAAAATATTTTATAAATATGAAAATCATTTTCAAAAAGCTGAATTCCAACCCTCAGCCCAAAACTTAGTTGAGAATTAAGAAGTTGATTGATTAGGATCTAGGATTGTGAATTGAAGATCCTAAGACACAAATCATAACACATTGGGTTAAATGGGTTAGTCGAGATTAGGTCCATTAATTGGGTTAGACCTAGGGTTAGATTAAAGAATGGATTTAATTAGAGAATTGACTAAATCTAATTAATTATTGTCTTAGATTAGGTCAAGAATTTTCTAGATTAATTACAATAGTTATAGTTGATCAAGTTCATGTCTTTAATAAGATCCAAGATAGACTTGATTCTTAGCAATATGGTCTAGCACGAACTGTTAGGTTGATCTAATTAAAACTAATTAAACCAGTTGGTGTCTATGGTAAATCAGATCAATTGTTTTTAATTGGCAGCCCGTTTACCTGACAATTTTTATGGTGTCTAAGGCAAGCTTTGGTAGATCCTCCCACCGATCGAACTTACCTAGCCTTTTGGTGAGATTATATTTTGATTGAATCACTTGACTATTTAAGTTGACCCATGTCAGCTAGGTAAATTAGTGTAACTGATTTAGGTGCTCCTAGACCAGCCTATTTGTGGTCTCCCTTAAGCTGACTTGGTGAAGCCAATGGGATGATCATGACAAGCTGGTTAATCTGACCTACTCACTTCTATAAATAAATCCTCTAAAATTATTAGATTCCTAAAATAAAATAGTTATATGATAACTAGATCATAGCCTCCCATTAAGGTGGGTGATAATGGGTCCATCAGTTGGATAATCATTGGAGGCCTAAAGGCCTGATGCTTATCGATCAATGAAATTATCATTCATTATATGATCTCTTTGATACATCTTTCTAAATGGTGGTCAGGTGGGCCAACCAAAGTTGGGCCTGATCATTCATTGGTTAGATGGGCTAAGTATGGTCATGTTAATGGTTAGACCTAACTTGATCCTTTTCTGAGAAGGCTAAAGCCAACTAATCTGGGGCTAGGGCAAAATTTAATTACTAAAAATTATTTGTAAAAATAATTGGTTATGAACCTATCCTTAGATGTACATGGGTTGGCCAACCAAAGTTGGGCTTGTGTGCAGTCTATGTGGATTCTAGTACCTACTAAAAAATTAGGATAATTCCCCGAATTGGAGGTAGAGACTACCAATATGAATAAAATAATGGGAGAAATCTTTTGATTAAAGTCCAAATCTTTAGATTTAATGAATCAATTACTAAGTAGATTTGATGCAAATGGCTAAAATATCTTCCACTTCACATAATTATCAATCAAATAAAAAATTATTCTATGTGTCCCATTACAAAATTGAAATCGAAAATTGAATACATTATAGGAAACATTGTGTCTCTTTTAAAGGATGCCGCCACTCAAACTCGAACCACTATGCCTCAATGCATTTTGGGGAGCACCAGCTAGCTCTGGGTTCGAGTGGCATGGTGTAGAACTCTTTTGATTCATCTTTTTATTTCTGCTCATACAAAATAGATATTATCTTTTCAAAATTCAGCCGTATGGCTGACCGATGATTACTAGCGATTTTGGCTTCATGCAAGCGAGTTGCAGCCTGCAATCCGAACTGAGGATGGGTTTTTGGAGTTAGCTCACCCTCTTGGGATCGCGACCCTTTGTCTTTGTCAATAATAGATTACCTAAAGAAATAGGTAAAAAAAAATTCCATCCAAGATTTAATAGCTGGTCCATTCTTATCTCCACTCTCCGATTGGGCAGTAAGGGTCGAAGAAGGGCAATCACTCGTTCTTAAAACTAGCATTCAATGGGATTTCAACTCAGCACCTTTTGAGATTTTGAGAAGAGTTGCTCTTTTAAGAGCATAGTACGATGAAAGTTGTAAGCTATGTTCAAATCAGAATTGCCTTCTAGGACCTATAACTGTCTCAAAGGGTCCAATATACATACATTATCGGACCTTTTGAGTAACAATCAAGAAGATCTTATGAGAATTGAGATCAAAGAAACAACTTCTTCTTCTTCCGTAAAGAATTCTTCTAATAATCCCAAACCTAATCTTTGCAAAAAAGTGCGTACCATACTTTTATGCCATTAATTACATATTCGATTTGACCAATGGATGAATATGCAAGCATACGTTTCATTGGGATTTGATGGCGGACTT
Source organism: Cocos nucifera (assembly GCA_006176705.1). Classification (NCBI taxonomy): domain Eukaryota; kingdom Viridiplantae; phylum Streptophyta; class Magnoliopsida; order Arecales; family Arecaceae; genus Cocos; species Cocos nucifera. The sequence continues at coordinate 136,317 of QRFJ01001503.1, forward strand.
GAAAAGCCACCTACAGATGCTTTACACCCAATCATTTCGGATAATGCTTGCATCCTCTGTCTTACTGCGACTGTTGGCACAGAGTTAGCCGATGCTTATTCCTCAGATACCATCATTTCTTCTTCTCCGAGAAAAGAAGTTCACGACCCGTGGGCCTTCTAAAATGGGTCAGATTCTACAGGATCAACAAACCTATGGGACTTAAGGAATGATGGAATGGAATACAAAGAAGAAGTTCTAGGAGTTACGAAGGAAGCTTCGGACTCATATTGTCCATGGGTTGAGAACGGGAGTTGAACTCTATGAGGTCGAATCTCTCATTGTTCCTCCCAGAATTTGTGCCACTCTTTCATGCATATAAGATTAAACCATGGATCATACCAATCAAGTTTCTGAGGCTCTCTTATATGGCAACAAAGATTAGGTAAGGTACAATGCACTTTTTATTCATGATGTGTTATTGGCCAAAGAAGAATCTTTCTTTTGTCATGCTCCCGTTTGATTTTCTTTTGTGCAGACATGGCCACTTTTCTATCGCTCCAATTATTATTGGATAATGATAAGTTGGTGGGACCCAACTTCGGTAGCTAGTACTGAAAGTTAAAGATTATCCTGGAGCATGAATGGATCCTATATGTACTGATGGATCCTGCACCTGAGGAGTCAGCTGCCAATGCACGTGAAACAGTCAGAGATACTTATCAGAAGTGGCTTAGTGATCGAACCATGGTGCGCTGCATTATGCTAGCTATGATGAGCGATGAGTTCAGTCGCAAGCTTGAGACAGCTCAGCCAAATGAAATGCTGGAGGATTATTTTGGCACACCCGATGACGTTGAGAGGCACAAGACTAGTTGCACCATCTTCAATGCCAGAATGCGGGATGGAGCCTCTGTCATTGATCATGTACTATACATATTCGAGCTGATAGAGTGCTTGAGCAAACTCAGCTTTTCCTTGCTGAACAACTTGGAAAAGATGCAATACTAAACTTACTACCAAAATCCTATCTCCCTTTCCTTACTCATTACAGAATGATAAAGTCTGAAGTAAACTACCACAGCATACTGGGGTTACTTCAGAACTTTGAGAAGGATCACCAGCTCCATAAAAAGTCGATGAACTTAGTGGAAGGTTCGTCTTCTAGTTCACAACCCTTTAGAAAAGAGAAGAAGAATAAGAAGAAGAAAATAAAGAAGGTGCAAGTTCAGGCTAGGACATCAGTGCAGGGCCAGACCAGAAAGATCAGGCCCAAAAGAGTCAAGCTGAATGCTTCTTTTGCAAGAAGCGGGGGTACTAGAAGAGGAACTATCCTCAGTGCATTGCCTCCCTGGACTCGAACAGGCAGAGAAAGAAGTAAGTTGTTGCTGAGCAAGGTATTTATATGATAACTCCTTATAATTTCTCTATTTATGATATTATTGACTAGGTATTAGATACCAATAGCCCTTATCATATTTGTAATTCATTGCAGGAGTTATAGATCAGTAGAAAATTCGAGCAAGATGAGAGATTCCTGAACGTTGGAGATAGAAGACTAGTTCCAGTTCTAGCTTTAGAAATTTTGAAACTTATATTTAAATCTCATACCATTGTTCTTAGTGATTATCATTTCTGTCCTAGTTTCTTTTTCAATATCGTTTTTGTAGGCCTTTTAGCCATAAACAATTTTAAAATTTCAATAAAAAATGAGTTTGTAATGTCATTGTGAATGATATTACTGCTTTCTGTGGATAATTGAACAATAGTATATATATGTTATCATAATCTGTTAATGTAGTTTATTCTATTGGCATGTACCTTAGATTAGATAGTGTATCAGATATCTACTTATGGCACTATAGGCTAGGTCATATAAACAAGAATAGGTTAAACAGATTGACTCAAGAGAGAATCCTCGAATTCAGTAATTGTGAATCACTTTCACCCTGTGAGTCCTATTTTCTTGGTAAAATGACCAAGTCATCTTTTACTAAAAAAGGTGAAAGAGTCGATGAGCTTTTAGGTCTAGCACATATTGATGTATGTGGACCAATGAGCATAAATGCTAGAGGTGGATATATCTACTTCATCACTTTCACAGATGTGTTGGAAATTATGCCCCAAAGCCAATCGTCAGCCTATTGACGATTGAGCTATTTTATAATTATAATTAATTTATTAATTAATAAAAATATTTTGATATCTTTTTCATCATAAGTTTACATCTTCTAATGAACTCCATTATTATGATAAAGTTCTTAGGATTGTTTAGTTTCGATAAAGAGAAGATTTATCGATTAGTCCTTAAATTTATTCATGACCAAATGATAAGCTATTAATTAGGACAACAGCGTCTATCGAGCATAGGTCGCTATATGCCATATAGGTTGATTGTCCTCTTAACCAAAAAGTATGGAGACATTGGTATGACATACAGGTGAGATGTATGGGTACATCATCATTGAACGTTATCAACTCTAGAGCATTCTGCTGTCGAGAATATCTCTGATGGGATATAGGTATAAGTATCCCTTAGATCTGAGATCACCTCAGTGACTTGCAAGCAACTCACTGTGCTTTGATACTAGACTAACTGGATTTCTAATTCAATAATGGAAGGCTTCTGGGCATAGTCAAATACTTGCGAAGTCGGAGTGTGATCAAGATGGAATTGACTACTCCAAGAGTTGGAGAAGAATGTATCACTGTATTTTAATATAGCAAAACCTTGGCCAGGGTACTCCATCAGATGGATTTGATATTTTAAAATAAAATATCGACAACCTAATCAGAGTTGACAGTTAAACTCTAAGGTGTCCTACGAGCATTATGGTCAAGGGGATGAATTATATAGAAACTATATCCGCATGGGTTCTAAGGATGGTGTTGTATATCTTCGACCTATCCAACCGTCTGATATCATTATCAAATGGTCACTTCGATTGGTATAAAAATTTATTTCTATGCTATCAGCTTAGGTTCGAACCTATGAGATTACACATATTAGAGCTTATGATCTAATCGGATGGTTGATCAATGATTAAGAATCATTTTAGGATGAAACAAACAATACGATTAGTATTTAACCTAATGCAAGTGTTGCAGGAGGATCGAGTAGCAATTAGATTGCTAATTGACTTAATTTGATTAAGCCAATAAGCTGAGATTAAGTTTAATTAAATATGATTTAATTAGATTTGGTTTGTACTTGATTGGATCAAGTCTAATTGATTTATTGGATAAGCCAAGTGCTAGGAAGAACTAGTCCTAGTCTAACTAGGACTTGGATTAACCCAATTTTTTACTTTATTTAGAAAATAAATTAGAATTAAATTTGATTTAATCTAATTTAATTAAATTCTTAAATGGGTTAGGATCTTATTTAATTGGATTGATTTAATCTTTATTTTATTTAATTAAAAGATCTTGTTTGATCAAGTCAAAATAGGAGTCCTAATGTGACTAGGACTCCCTATCACTTGCGCCATTTAATCCTCATGCCCCATGCCCTTTTTGTTTTGTTTCATACATGAAAACTCTCCACTCCCATGGCTTCTCATGCCCTCTTTCTCTCCTCCTTTCTTCATAAGGTAATTTGTTGGAAGACCAAGTCAAAAGAGGAGTTAGTTTTGCTTAGAATTCTATGAGATATAATTCTTGTTGACCAAAACACTTTTCCTTGAGTGCCACCCCCTCTTTTAATTAATTTTTCTTTTATTTTATGAAAACAATATTTTTTTTGTGTGTGTGCTCTCCCTTTCTAGTCCATGTCAATAATTGTGGAGGAGGCACACAAGAGTTGGGCGCCCCAACAATTTTCCATGTTTGGATATTCCTAGTCTAGAATTTTGATCTAACTTGGACTCTTTCTTTTCTCTATTTATTGGATAAATTTTATTTTAATTATTTTTATGAAATATAGATCTTTAGAAGAGGTTTAGGGTGTATAAAAATCAGAGGAAGAGAGTCCTTGGGCGTGGGGGTTCCATAGGCACCAAACTAGGTGTCTAGGTGAGAGAAAAGAGAAGAAGAAGAGGGTCTTCTTCTAGGGCTGTTTTATTTTCAATCTCTCCTCCTTTTATTGAGTTTTTTTTTGAGAGAATCTCAAATTAGAAAACTTTCATCTTCCTTTTCATATTTTGGAGAGTCCAAATTTTGAAGAAAGGAGCATCGGATAGACCATCGAAGAAGGATCGGCACAGTACTAGCATGCTATGCTGATTTCCTACATCGAACTTCAGATCAGAGATCATAGGCTCGTGTGGATGACTCCTAGAGGCTGGATGTATATGTGGCTCATAACTTCATCCTCAAGCTTAAATCAATAAGTTAGAACATCTAACTTGCTTAGGTAATAGATCTGATCTATTAACTTCATACTTGCATTTGACGTAGTGTAAATCTAGGTTGATTTGATCAACCTTTTACTTTCTTATTGGATTTTAATTTTTGATTTAATATCATGCATTGATCACATAATAGATCTAAGATCTAGGTATTTATATATTTATTTAAATAAATATTTAATTTATTTAATTCTTTCACTATAAGTTCTTGAAAAAGTTTTCAAGATCTACCTATAAAATCCTAGATCTGGTTCCTTTAGTTGGTATCAGAGCAAAATTATTATTACATAATTTTTATGCATATTTAGATTATTTTTTAGATTAGATTTAATTTATAATCTAATTATTAAATTTAAAATTAAAAAAAAAATTAGATCTCACGAACTGCCATAAGGTTGTCCTGCTATAAAGTTTACCCCTTACAGTGAATAGGTTGTCCTAGTTCATGATGATCTAACTCTAAATATAATTTTATTAGATTTGATCTAATTTTATTTATAATTTAATAGATTTAAAATAGTTTTAGATCTAAAAATAAAATATTTTAGATTGCACAGACTGCCATAAGGTTGTTCTATTGTAAAGTTTACCTCTTACAGAATAGGTTGTCCTAGTACGTGCTGATCTAAAATATTGATCATAAAATTTTAAATTAGATCTAAAAGATTTTATCAGGTTACTTCAGAACTTTGAGAAGGATCACCAGCTCCATAAAGAGTCGGTGAACTTAGTAGGAGATTCGTCTTCTGGTTCTCGATCCTTTAGGAAAGGGAAGAAGAATAAGAAGAAGAAAATAAAGAAGGTGCAAGTTCAGGCTGGGACATCAGTGCAAGACCAAATCAGGAACATCAAGCTCGATAAGAGTCAAGTTGAATGCTTCTTTTGCAAGAAGCGGGGGCACTAGAAGAGGAACTATCCTCAGTACATTGCCTCCCTAGATCCGAACAGGTAGAGAAAGAAGCAAGTTATTGCTGGACAAGGTATTTATATGATAACTCCTTTTAATTTCTCTACTTATGATATTACTAACTGGGTATTGGATATCGGTAGCCCTTATCATATTTGCAATTCATTGTAGGGATTGTAGGCCAGTAGAAGATTTGAGCAAAATGAGAGATTCCTAAATGTTGGAGATGGAAGATCAATTCTAGTTCTAACTTTAGAAATTTTGAAATTTATATTTGAATCTCATACCATTATTCTTAGTGATTATCATTTTTATCCTAGTTTCTTTTTAAATATCATTTCTATAGGCCTTTTAGCCATGAATAATTATGAAATTTTAATAAAGAAATAAGTTTATAATGTCATTATGAATGGTGTTACTGCTTTCTATGGATAATTGAACAATGGTGATATATGTTATCACAATCTGTTAATGTAGTCTATCCTACTGACAAGCATCCTAGATTAGATAATGTATCAGATATCTACTTACAACACTGTAGGCTAGGTCATATAAACAAAAATAGGATAAATAGGTTAACTCAAGAGGGAATCCTCAAAGTCAATGATTGTGAATCATTTTCAACCTGTGAGTCCCATCTTCTTGGTAAAATGTTCAAGTCACCTTTTACTGAAAAAGGTGAGATAGCCAATGAGCTCTTAGGTCTAGTACATACTGATGTATGTGGACCAATGAGCACAAGTGTAAGAGGTGGATATGTCTACTTCATCACTTTCATAGATGATCTATCCAGATATGCATATGTCTATATGATGAAACATAAGTCAGATTCTTTTAAAACGTTCAAATAATTCCGAAGTGAAGTAGAAAAATAAACTGAAAAGAGTATTAAAACTCTTCGATCTGATCGAAGAGGAGAATATCTTTCTGATGAGTTTCTCATATATCTAGGAGAGAATGAAATTCTCTCCCAATGAACTCCTCTTGGAACAACATAGCATAATAGTGTGTCTAAAAGAAAAAATTAAACTTTATTAAACATGGTCTGATCCATGATGGGATTTGCTAGCTTGCCGATATCCTTTTGAGGATATGCACTCGAATCGGCTTGTTATCTATTAAATAGGATTCCAAGTAAATCTATAGTTCAAACCCCATATGAGATATAGACAGGGTGTAAACCAGCACTTTTACTTCTTAGGATTTGGGGGTTCCCAACTTATGTCAAACGGTTAGTTACAGACAAACTTGGACCTAGGTCTGATGAGTGTACATTCATAGGATACCCAAAAGAGATCAAAGGATACTATTTCTACTATGTTGATGAACAAATGGTATTCGTCAGTCTTAGGGCAACCTTTTTGGAAAAGAAGTTTTTTTGTGAAAGAACTGTTGCCTCTAAGATTGAACTTGATGAAGTTCAACAGGTAGAAAGTCTGACATAGAATGTTGAACCTAAGTTAGATTTGATCAGATCAGATCCAAAGTCTAGTGAACCTGTACCATTAAGGCGATCCGGTAGAGTACCGTATCATCTAGACAGATACTATAGATTCTTGGTCCAGGATGGTGATCCCATCAAACTCGATGAGAATGATGAGGATCCGATCACTTATATGGATGCGATACAGAGATCCGACTCTGAGAAATGGCTAGAAGCTATGAGATCCAAAATGGATTCCATGAAGGTCAATGATGTATGGATATTAGTTGACCCACCTGAAGGAATTAAACCTATTGGGTGTAAATGGATCTTCAAAAGAAAGAGGGGGCCAGACGGAAAAGTAGAGACCTATAAAGTCCATCTAGCTACTAAGAGGTATCGTCAATATTATGGTATTGACTATGATGAGATGTTCTCTCCTGTGGTAATGCTCAAGTCCATTTGGATCATGCTTGCCATTGCTGCCTATCTGAACTATGAGATTTGGCAGATGGATGTGAAGACAGCTTTCCTAAATAGAGAGCTTATCGAAGAAATATATATGACACAACCTGAAGAGTTCACATCCATAGATGAGTCCAAGGTGTGCAAGCTTCAGAGATCCATTTATAGATTGAAGCAGGCATCTCAGAGTTGGAACATGCATTTTGATAAAGTGATCAAAATGTATGGCTTTATTAAGAATGGAGAAGAACCCTGCATTTACAAATGGACAAATGGTCCCATAGTGGTATTCCTTATTTTGTACATGGATGACATTCTCTTAATCGAGAATGATATCTCCACACTACAAGGAATAAATATCTGATTGTCATTATGGTTCTCCATGAAGGACTTGGGTGAAGCATCCTACATCCTAAGGATGAAGATCTATAGGGATAGATCTAAAAGGATGCTTGGTATATCTCAGTCCATGTACATAGAAACTATGTTGAAGAGGTTCAGCATGGAGAATTTTAAAAAGGGCTACCTCTCGATAGGCCAAGGAATTTCTCTCTCTAAGAAGGTTTGTCCGACAACTTCTGAATAGAGAGAGCGTATAAGTAGAATCCCATATGCTTTGATAGTTGGATCTATTATGTATGCAATGACATGTACGAGATCAGACATAGTATACTCACTATGGATGGTGAGTAGATACCAGTCTGACCCTGGAGAAAATCACTAGAAGGTGGTTAAAACCATCCTTAAGTATTTGAGAAATACTAAGGATCAATGGTTGGTTTATGGTGAGTCAAATCTAAAGCTTGTGGGGTTTACAGACTCCACCAGCTTTCAATCTGATCATGATGATAGTAAAAGTGTGTCAAGATATATCTTTACTCTAAATGGTGGAGCCATCTGCTAGAAAGGTTCCAAGTAGCATATAGTGGCTGACTCTGTTTGCGAAGCAAAGTACATGATAGCATCAGATGCAACAAAGAAAGCTGTGTGACTGAGGAAGTTTATCACCGAGCTTAGAGTAGCACTCTCCATTGATGGTCTAGTTCTGCTCTACTACGACAGCACTGGCTCCATAGCTCAAGCAAAGAAACCGAAGGCACACCAACGGACAAAGCACATTCTACGTTGTTTTCATTTGATCCATGAAATCATGGATCGTAGTGACGTCGACCTTCAAAAGATCGATGAAAAGGAGAACCTAACTGACCCCTTCACTAAAGCCCTGGCAATCAAAGAGTTCGACAACCATAAGTCGAAGAAGGGTATTAGATATTGTGCCGAGTGGCTTTAGAATAAGTGGGAGTTGTTGGGAATTGTATTCCAAAGCCAATCGTCAGCCTGTTGATGGTTGAGCTATTTTGTAATTATAATTAATTTATTAATTAATAAAATATTTTGGCATCTTTTTCATCATAAGTTTACATCTTCTAATGAACTCCATTATTGTGATGAAGTCCTTAGGACTGTTTAGTTTTGATAAAAAGAGGATTTATCAATTAGTCCTTAAATTTATTCACCACCAAATGATAGGCTGTTAATTAGGACAACAACGTCTATCGAGCATAGGTCGCTATATACCATATAAGTTGGTTGTCCTCTTAACCAAGGAGTGTGAAGATACTGGTATGGCATACAGATGAGATGTATAGGTACATTGTCATTGAACGTGATCAACTTCAGAGCATTCTACTGTCGAGAATGTCTTTGATGGGATATAGGTATAAGTATATCTTAGACCTGAGATCACCTCAGTGACTTGCAACCAACTCACTGTGCTTTGGTATCGAACTAACTGAATTTCTAATTCAGCAATGGAAGGCTTCTGGGCATAGTCAAGTACTTGCGAAGTCGAAGTATGATCAAGATGGAATTGACCACTCCAAGAGTTGGAGAAGAATGTATCATTGTATTTCAATATAGCAAAATCTTGACCAGGATAATCTATCAAATGAATTTGATATTTTGAAATACAATGTGGACAACCTGATCAAAGTTGATAGTTGAACTCTGAGGTGTCCTACGAGCATTGTGGTCAAGAGGATGAATTATATGAAAACTATATCCGCATGGGTTCTAAGGATGGTGTTCTACACCTTCAACCAATCCGACCATCGGATATCATTGCTAGATGATCACTTCGATTGGTATAAAAATTTATTTTTATGCTATCAGCTTAAGTTTGGACCTATGAGATCATACACATTAGAGCTTACAATCTGATTGGATGGTTGATTAATGATTAAGAATCGTTCTAGGGTGAAACAAATAATACGATTGGTGTTTAACCTAGTGCAAGTATTGCAGGAGGATCGATTAGCAATTGGATTGCTAATTCACTTAATTTGATTAAGCCAATAGACTAAAATTAAGTCTAATTAAATATGATTTAATTAGATTTGGTTTGGACTTGATTGGATTAAGTCTAATTGGTTTATTGGATAAGCCAAGTGCAAGGAAGAACTAGTCCTAGTCTAACTAGGACTCGGATTAACCCAATTTTCTAATTTGATTAAAAAATAAATTAAAATTAAATCTAATTTAATATAATTAAATTAAGTTCTTAAATAGATTAGGGTCATATTTAATTGGATTGGTTTAATCTTAATTTTATTTAGTTAAAAGATCTTGTTTGACCAAGTCAAAATAGGAGTCCTAGTGTGACTAGGACTCTCTATCACTTGTGCCACTTAATCCTCACACCCCATGCCCTTTTTGTTTTGTTTCTTATGTGAAAATTCTCCACTCCTATAGCTTCTGATGCCCTCTTTCTCTCCTCCTTTTCTCATAAGGCAATTTATTGGAAGACCAAGTCAAAAGAGGAGTTAGTTTTGCTTAGGATTCTATGAGATAGAATCCTTGTTGACGAAAACACCTTCCCTTGAGTGCCACCTCCTCTATTAATTAATTATTCTCTTATTCCATGAAAATAATCTATTTTTTTGTGCACCCTCCCTTGCTGGTCCACGCTAATAATTATGGAGGAGGGCCCCAAGAGTTGGACGCCCCAATAACTTCCTATTTTTGGATATTCCTAATCTAGAATTTTGATCTAACTTGGACTCTTCTTTCTTTCTATTTATTGGATGAATTTTATTCTAATTATTTTGTCTAACATAGAGTGTTGGAAGAGGTTTGCGGTGTCCAAAAATCAGAGGAAGAAGACCATTGGGCATGGGGGTTCCATAGGGACCAAACTAGGTGTCTAGGTGAGAGAAAAGAGAAGAAGGTCTTCTTCTAGGGCTGTTTTATTTTCAATCCTCTTTTTTTTGAGTTTTTTCTGAGAGAGTCTCAGATCAGTAAACTCTCATCTTCCTTTTTATATTTTGGAGAGTCTAAATTTTGAAGAAGAGAGCATCAGATAGACCGTCGAAGAAGAATCAGCACAGTACTAGCATGCTATGCTGATTTCCTGCATCGAACGTCAGATCAGAGACCATAGGCTCGTGTGGACGATTCCAAGAGGTTGGACACATGTGGGCTTCATGACTTCATCCTCAAGCCTGAATCAATAAGTTAGAATATCTAACTTGCTCAGGTAATAGATCTGATCTATTAACTTCATACCTGTATTTGATGTAGTGTAGATCTAGGTTGATTTGATCAACCTTTTACTTTCTTATTTGATTTTAATTTTTGATTTAATATCATGCCTTGATCATATAATAGATATGAGATCTAGATATTTATATATTTATTTAAATATATATTTAATTTATTTAAGTCTTCTGCTGTAAGATCTTGAAAAAGTTTTCAAGATCTACCTATAAAACCCTAGATCTAGTTCCTTCAAGATGATCTATCTAGATATGGATATGTCTATCTGATGAAACATAAGTCAGATTCTTTTAAAATGTTTAAATGATTCTGAAGTAAAGTAGAAAAATAAACTAAAAAGAGTATTAAAACTCTTTGGTTTGACCGAGGAGGAGAATACCTTTCTGATGAGTTTCTTATATTTCTAGGAGAGAATGGGATTCTCTTCCAATGGACTACTCCTGGAACACCATAGCATAATAGTGTGTCTGAAGGAAGGAATCAGACTCTGTTAGACATGATTCGATCCATGATGAGATTTGCTAGCTTGCCAATATCCTTCTAAGAATATGCACTCAAATCGGCTTGTTATCTATTAAATAGGATTTCAAGTAAGTCTGTAATTAAAACCCCATATGAGATATGGATAGGACGTAAGCCAGCACTTTCACACCTTAGGGTTTGGAGGTGCCCGGCTTATAAATGGTTAATTATAGATAAACTTGGACCAAGGTCTGATAAGTGTACATTCATAGGATACCCAAAAGAGATCAAAGGATACTATTTCTACCATGCTGATGAACAAAAGGTGTTCGTCAATCTTAGGGCAACCTTTTTGAAAAAGAAGTTCCTTGGTGAAGGAACTATTATCTCTAAAATTAAACTTGATAAAGTTCAACAGATAGAAAGTCTGACATAGAATGTTGAACCTAAGTCAGATTTGATCAGATCAGATCTGACGCCTAGTGAGTCTGCACCATTAAGGCAATCCGGTAAAGTACTATGCCATCCAGATAGATACTATGAATTCTTGGTCCAAGATGGTGATCCCATCAAACTCGATGAGAATGATGAGGATCCAATCATTCATATAGATGTAATGTAGAGATCCGACTCTGAGAAATGGCTAGAAGTCATGAGATCCAAAATAGATTTTATGAAGGTCAATGATGTATGGACATTAGTTGACCCACTTGAAGAGGTTAAACCCATTGGATGTAAATGGGTCTTCAAAAGGAAGAGGAGCACAGATGAAAAGATGGAGACCTATAAAGCCGATCTGGTTGTCAAGGGGTATCATCAACATTATGGTATTGACTATGATGAGACATTCTTTCCAATGGCAATGCTTAAATTCATTCGAATAATGCTTGCAATAGCTATCCACCTAGACTATGAGATCTGGTAGATGGATGTGAAGATGACTTTCCTAAATAGATAGCTAACCGAAGAGGTGTATATGATACAACCTGAAGGATTCACATCCATAGATGAGTCGGAGGTGTGCAGGCTTCAGAGATCTATTTATGGATTAAAGCAAGCATCTCGGAGTTGGAACTTGTATTTTAAAAAAGTGATCAAAATGTATGGCTAAGTTAAGAATGGAGAAGAATTCTATATTTACAAATGGGCAAATGGTCCAGTAGTGGTATTTCTTATTTTGTACATGGATGATATTCTCTTAATCGGGAATGACATTCCCACATTATAAGGAATAAAAGTTTGATTGTCATCACGGTTCTCCATGAAGGACTTGGATGAAGCATCCTATATCCTAGGGATGAAGATCTATAGGGATAGATCTAAAAGGATGCTTGGTATATCCCAGTCCACGTACATAGAAACTATGCTGAAGAGGTTCAGCATGGAGAATTCCAAAAAGGACTATCTTTCGATAGGCCAAAAAATTTCTCTCTTTAAGAAGGATTGTCCGACAACTCCTGAAGAGAGAGACAGTCTGAGTAGAATTTTATATGCCTCGGTAGTGGGGTTTATTATATATGCAACGATATGTATGAGACCAGACGTGGCATACTCACTAGTAGTGAGTAGATACTAGTTTGATCCTGGAGAAAATCACTGGAAGGTGGTTAAAACCATCCTTATGTATTTGAGAAATACTAAGGACCAATGGTTGGTTTATGGTGGTCAGATCTAAAGCTTGTGGGATTTACAGACTCCAGCTTTCAATCCAACCATGATAACATTAAAAATATGTTGGGGTATATCTTTACTCTAAATGGTGGAGCCATCTGCTGAAAAAGTTTCAAGCAGCATACGGTGGCTGGCTCTATTTGCGAAGCAGAGTACATGACAGCATCAGATGCGGCAAAGGAAGCTATGGCTGAGGAAGTTCATCACCTAGCTTGGAGTAGCACCCTCCATTGATGGTCCAGTCCTGCTTTACTGTGACAGCACTAGCGTCATAGCTCAAGTAAAGGAACCGAAGGCACACCAATGGACAAAGCATATTCTGTGCTGCTTCCATTTGATCCATGAATCGTGGATCGTGGTGGCGTTGACCTTCAGAAGATTGATAAAAAGGAGAACCTAGTCGACCCCTTCACTAAAGCCCTGACAATCAAGAAGTTCGACAACCATAAGTTGAATATGGGTATTAGATACTATGCCAAGTGGCTTTAGGATAAGTGGGAGTTATTGAGAATTATGTTCCAAAGTCGATCATCAGTCTGTTGATGGTTGAGATATTGTAATTGATTTATTAATTAATAAAAATATTTTGGCATCTTTTTTCATCATAAATTTACATCTTCTAATGAACTCCATTATTGTGATGAAGTCCATAGGACTATTTAGTTTCGATAAAGAGAGGATTTATCAATTAGTCCTTAAATTTATTCACGACCAAATGATAAGCTATTAATTAGGACAACAGCGTCTATCGAGCATAGATCGCTATATGCCATATAGGTTGGATATCCTCTTAACAAAGAAGTATGGAGATACTGGTATAGCATATAGGTGAGATGTATGGGTACATCATCATTGAACGTGACCAACTCTAGAGCATTCTACTATCGAAATTGTCTTTGATGGGATATAGGTATAAGTATCCCTTAGACCTGAGATCACCTCAGTAACTTGCAAGTAACTCACTATGCTTTGGTAACTGAATTTCTATTTCAGTAATGGAAGACTTCTAGGCACAGTCAAGTACTTAAGAAGTTAGAGTGTGATCAAGATAGAATTGACCACTCTAAGAGTTAGAGAAGAATGTATCACTATTTTTCAATATAGCAAAATCTTGACCAGGATAATCCATCAAATAGATTTGATATTCTGAAATACAATGTGGACAATCTGATCAGAGTTGATAGTTGAACTCAAAGATATCCTATGAGTATTATGGTCAAGGGGATGAATTATATGAAAACTATATTCGCATGGGTTCTAAGGATGGTGTTCTACACCTTTCGACCTATCCGACCATCGGGTATCATTGCTAGATGATCACTTTGATTGGTATAAGAATTTATTTCTATGCTACCAACTCAGATTTGAATCTATAAGGTCACACACATTAGAGTTCACATTCTGATTGGATGGTTGATCAGCGATTTAGAATCGTTTTAGGGTTAAACAATCAATACGATTGGTATTTAACCTAGTGCAAGTATTGCAGGAGGATCGATTAATAATTTAATTATGAATTGACTTAATTTGATTAAGTTAGAAGACTAAGATTAAGTCTAATTAAATATAATTTAATTAAATTTGATTTAGACTTGATTGGATCAAGTCCAATTGGCTTATTGGATAAGTCAAGTGTAAGGAAGAACTAGTCCTGATCTAACTAGGACTCGGATCAACGCAATTTTTTAATTTGATTAAAAAATTAAATTAAAATTAAATCTAATTTAATTAAATTTTTAAATGATTTAGAGTCTTATTTAATTAGTTTGATTTACTCTTATTTTTATTTGATTAAAAGACCTTGTTTGACCAAGTCAAAATAGGAGTCCTAGTATGACTAGGACTCCCTATTTCTTGCACCCCCTAATCCTCACGCCCCATTCTTTTTTCTTTGTGTTTCTATGTGAATAATCTCCATGTACAAAGATTTCTCATGCCTCCCTTCTCTCTTTCTTTTTCTTATATGAAAGTTTGTTGGAAGACCAAGTCAAAAAGGAGAATTAGTTTTGCTTAAGGATTCTATGAGATAGAATCCTTGTCAACCAAAACTCTTCCCATAAGTGTGCCGACCCATTCTTCCTTATCTGTTTTGATTTTCATGATAAAAGAGAACATTTTTGTGCACCCCCCTTTGCTGGTCCATGGCAGAAAAAGAGGTGGGGGCGCCCAACTCTTGGGCGCCCCAACAACTTCCCTTATTTGGTCCTTCCTAGTCTAGGTTTTTAACCTAACTTGGACTCTACATATCTCTTTATTTAAAGAGAATTTTTGGCTGAAATTTTTATGAATTGTAGAAATTTGAGAGGCCTCTTTGGTGTAGAAAAATAATAGAAAGATTCATCTAGGTCATGGAGATATTGAAAACACAAATCAGGGTATCTAGAAAAAGAATGAAGAAGAAGAAGAGGGTCTTCTTCTAGGGTTTTTGTTCCAGATCTCTTCCTCCCTTTTATAAGCTTTTTAGAGGTGTCTCAACATCACAAATCTTCCTCATTTCTTCTAATATTTTTGAGTGTCAATATCTCGAAGAAGAAAGTATCAGATCAACCATCGAAGAGAGATCAGCACGGTGCTAGTATACTGTGCTGATTTCGTGCATCAGGATCTCTGATCGTGTTTGTGGGCTCGTGTGGACGACTCCTAGAGGCCGGATGCGTGTGCGGCTCATGATTTCATCCTCAAGCCTAGATCAGCAAGTTAGAATATCTAACTTGCTCAGGTAATAGATCTGATCTATTAACTTCATACCTACATTTGATGTAGTGTAGATCTAGGTTGATTTGATCAACCTTTTCTTTCTTATTTGATTTTAATTTTTGATTTAATATCATGCCTTGATCATGTAATAGATCTAAGATCTAGGTGTTTACATATTTATTTAAATAAATATTTGATTTATTTGAGTCTTTCACTGCATGATCTTGAAAAAGTTTCAAGATCTACCCATGAAACCCTAGATCTGGTTTCTTCAAAGACCTCTTGAACCAGGCTTTAAGACCCCTAAGATCAACCCAAACCCTAGCCCAAAATAGACCCTCACGTAACTCTACTCATGCACTAAGCCAGCTCAGTCTCAGCACTGAGATGGCTAAGTTCCACTAGATCAACTCTGTCTAAAACTAAGCCGGCCCAATTCTATGCCATGCCTGCAATCCCGAATGCTTAGCTCTTTGTTTTGCCTATGCTCTAAGACTTAACCGATCCAATTTTTGACCGAGCCAGCTAACCTGTAGAAAATCTTCTTTCTATAGTTTTGATTCTCCAACTTTGATTCTTTGCTTCACCTTATGTCCCAGATCTCCGAAGCACCAATCAAGCCCCTGGAATCTCCGGAGCCATCATCGTGACTCCTTTCGTGGCCTCCCAAGGCTTGAAAGCACCATCAATCCTCACAATCTCCACCTTGGTGCCCTAAGCCTTAGAAAATCCCTCAGCAATGTCCTCCTGCATGATCCCACTATCCCTACACACTCGATAACATCTGTGCAATCATCACCACCGCCAATCCTCTTCAGCTGTTGTGCATCTTTAAGGCCTTTGGAATGACCGCCTCCACGACTGAAGACCTGTGCTTGCTTCTTGACACCATCCTAAAATTATAGAATCCCTTCTACTTAGTAGCTACATCACTTTCTCTAGACTTTCTTGAAGAACCTACAGTATTTCTGCACCAGCACATGCTGTACCACCTGATATAATCTCCATAGAATTGTGCTTGTCCTCCTGCACATGCTGCTCCACTTAAAACTATGCATCATCGATGCTGACCCTCAGCTATGAACTCATGCCAAATTAATTCTCCACTTATGAAGCCACCACTATAGAGCTCCACCTATATTTGAAATCCACCTGATGCCGTAGAAGTCGACTCTATGCCCGAGTCCCCAAGGCCAACCACTCAATGCTGCACTGCTGAGCTTGCCGCTGCACCTTGAACACCATCGCTATCCCTTTGAGCCCTCCACACTCTACGACCCTCTTCAAAGCCATCTCGGATACCTCCACAACCCATGGGCACCTCTGAAACCCAAGAGCTCATCCAACTCTTCTGAATTCAGCGACTGAATCCTAAAAAATTTCATCCTAGTCCTTCTCTTCTACCCCTACACTAGCCATTACTTCAAT
Organism: Cocos nucifera; assembly: GCA_006176705.1. Taxonomy (NCBI): domain Eukaryota; kingdom Viridiplantae; phylum Streptophyta; class Magnoliopsida; order Arecales; family Arecaceae; genus Cocos; species Cocos nucifera. The sequence goes on from QRFJ01001503.1 coordinate 153,253, forward strand.
TGCGCCCGGAGAACCATCCTCCACTTGAACCGTGACTCTTCCTGATGCTCCTGTAGGAGAAACCTGATCCATAATACTCCTGGCTGCTAGAGACCTCTTAGCGCTTCCTGAGACCTCCTGACTCTCCCTAAGACCTGCATCCGATCTCACTGTGATGCCTCTAACATCATCTACTGAGATACCTCCCTCGACTGCTGCACCACCGAGCCTCTCTCAGCCCCTATGCCTCCAGGGTAGCACTTCTGCAATACTCCAGCGCTCCCTAGCTCATCTTTGTGCTGCTCTATAGTCATTCAGTCTGAACTTGCTAGACCTCCATGGATCATCCATCTCCATCACTTCCAAGGCTTCGCAAATCCATGCTCTAGTCAAACCGCTAATACATCTCAGACTACTTCCCCACCTTCCTGACACCGAAGAATGTATATTCACTTCTTCAGCCTTCCTTTGACCATTACCTCTTGGGAAATCTTTCTTCAATAGCCCCGCACTATCCATCTTTCTAGAGAACCCTGATGATCTCTACTGAGATACCTTCCTCGACTGCTGCATCATCGAGCCTCTCTCAACCCAGCATCTTTAGGAAAATGCTACTACAGCACTCCAACGCTCTTTAGCCTATCACATAACCATCATACACCTCGACCTTTCCACCAAGATCAATCAGTAAATCATGCACCCAATCCTTCCATCTTGAGAAAATCTCTTTCCGTTAATCCTCTCAACCTCCACCTTTAACTCGCTGCTCCTGATTGGCCAAACCATAGCAACAACAAGATAGATTTGAGACATACCATGGAATTCTTGTGTAGATTTTTGATTTTACCTTATATGACTTCTCCTTCACTTTCATGCACCATCAGGCTCTGAAACCTAGCTCTGATACCATATTGCCATCCATAATGTTCCAGGCATCATCTAGCTCTGATACCAAATTATAGACCCATGATATCGCTCGAATGCCAATCATCCTTGACATCACAAGCACCGATACTATATTATGAAAGCCCCTGATCTTTAGCATGGACCTGAAGGAACCTATGACGTTCTCTATGGGCAATAAACCACTGACCCTCCACTTGGATCTATGATGGGGCACCTCCTTGGGCTTGAGGGAGACGCCCCCTTCTCTAGGGCTTCTTCAAGAATCCTGGGGTAGAAACTCTAGAGAGAAGAGAAGAAGAAAGAATTGAGGAAGAAAAGATTTGTATTGATTCTACCCATGAAAACCCTAATACAACCTATGTATTTATACATAGTCATTAGGTCGGACTAAAAATTCTTCTAGCTAATCCAATACATGAAAACACTCACCGAGCCCATATACACCCATGTCTCCCATGCTCTCATCCTCTGGATCTAGACCCAACCCATACATGAGTTAGCCCTCTTAAGACCTCTTGAACCAGGCCTTAAGATCTCTAGGATCAACCCAAACTCTAATCCAAAATAAATCGTCGCATAACTCTGCCCGTGCACTGAGTCGGCTCAGTCTCAGCACTGAGCTAGCTATGTTCTATTGGATCAACTCAGTCCAAAATTGAATCAGCCCAGTCCTATGCCGTGCCAGTAGTCCCAAATGCTTAGCTCTCTATTTTGCCTGTGCTCTGAAACTTAGCCGACCTAGTTTTGGACTAAGTTGGCTAACCTGCAGAAAATCTTCTTTCTGTAGTCTTAATTTTTTGACTTTGGTTCCTTGCTTCACCTTGTGTTCTAGGTCTTTAAAGCACCAACCAAGCCCCTGGAATCCTTGGAGCCATCACCGTGACTTTTCTCGTGTTCTCCTAAGGCTTGGGAGCACCATCAATCCTCACACTAGCTTCTCGTGGATCCCTCCTGATGGTTAATCAAATACATGTTCTTTGGATCTCTTGGATACTCCAAAAGATGAAGAACATAAGGAGGAATAAGGGAGGAATCCAAACCTTGGATCTTCCATAAATTAGAAAATAAAATCAAGGAAAAATAAATCCTAAGAGAAGATAAATCTTCTCCTTCAGGACATCAACGATTGATGTTCTGAAAATATCTCTATGCTAGGACAAGAGGAGACCTTCTCCTCTAGAATTTTTTCTAACTTTTTAGATCTAAAATTTTTTATCTTATTCATATAAAATTCTCATAAAAATTGGAGAAGAAGGATTCTCCAAGAGACTCTAAGTAAAGACCTTTCTTCTCTTCTCCTTTTCTCATTAGGACATGATCAAATCATGTCCAAAAAGAACACCATACCCCAACAACTTAGAGCACTTATCCCCACACCCTATTCCTCTCTCTCTCTCTCTTAGATTTTATCACATAAAAATCACTAGGAGAAATAAGAGGAAAAATACATGAATGAAAAATAAAGAGAAGATAATCTTCTCTTACCTTTGACCCTTCAAGACATCATCCTATGTTGTCCAAAAGAAAGGATTTTCTCCAAAGAACTTGGTGCCTCAAACCTCCACACTCCTCCAACTTTTCCTTCTAGTTTTCATGTGAATCTCTCTGGAGATTTGGATTCCCACACCTCTTATGAGGAGGCATCTCCTAAGATCCTTCTTTGACTAGGTCAAAACCTAGTTTAAGGACTCCAAGGATTCCTATGGGGCGTCCAACTCTTGGATGCCCCTTTGACTTTTCCAAGCATGAAAACCTAATGGCCAATGCACAAAAGAAAGGGAGAAAGGGTGGAGAAAATGACTAGGCATGGAAAGAATGGCGCACAAAAGAAAGGGAGGAGTTTTGGTCAAAGAGGATTCTTCCAAGTAGGAAATAAATTCTAACTTCCTTCTGATTTTGACCAAATCATAACAAACTCCAAAACAACCAGATATATGGGGAGTGGAAGGCCTCTTAGGTGTGGGAATTCTCATGTAAAAATCAGGAATTAAAGGTGTGGCGTGGGCTTTCTTAGGTGCAAGAGAAAGAGAGAGAGTCCCAGTCCAATTGGGACTCCTATTGTTTGATTAGGTCAAAATAGGTTTGAACTCAATTTAAATCCTATTTAAATTAGATTAAATGCAACCTAATTAAGGATGATCCTAGTCCAACTAGAAGGCTAATTAAATTTGATTTAAATTCTAAGTCAATTAGGTGCACCCAAGTCCTAGTCAAACAAGAAATTGTTCTTTCTTGTACTAGTCAAACAAGAAATTATTCTTTCTTGTAATTGACTTATCCAATAAACCAACATGACTTAATCTAATTAAATCCAAACTAATTTTAATTGAATTTAATTCAATTAAACTTGATCTCAGCTTGATTGCTCAATCAAATTAAGTCAATTAGTAATCCAATTACTAATCGATCCTCTTGCAATACTTGCATTAGGTCAAACATCAATCGTATTGATGGATTAATCTTAGAATGATTCTCAATTATCAATTAATCATCTGATCTGGTTACAAGCTCTAATGTGTGTGACCCCATACACTCAAACCTAAGCCAGTAGCATAGAAATCAATTCTTGTACCAATCAAAGTTATCATCTAGCAATGGTTTCCGACATCTGAATAGGTCAAATATATGCAAAGCAACATTCTTAGAATCCTAGCCCATGGTAACCATATAATTCATCCCTTTAATCAATAATGCTTAAGATGACTTTGAGTATGTTGTCAAACACACTCATACAAGTCATCTCTATTATGTCTCAAAATTTTAAAAATTTCGTAACACCTTATGAGGATTGTCCAGGCTTAGGTTTTGCTAAATTAAAACACAGCGAGTCCTTCTCTTCCTGAAGTTAATGAGGAGTGGTCAATTTCATCTTGACTCACATACCGACTTTATAAGTACTTAATTATATCCAAAAATCTTTCAAACTTATATTAGAAATACAAGCAGTCTGACACCAAAGTATATTGAGTTGCTTGCAAGTCACCATGGTGATCTCAAGTCGGAGGGACACTTATACCCATTGGCCTTAGCTAGCTACTCTTGACAGTAGAGTGCTACGTTGATCACGTTCAGTACAGATGTACTCCTACATCTCATCTAGATGTCATACCAATATCTCCACATCACTTGATTATGAGGACAACCAACACATATGGCATACAACGACCTACACTCGATAAGTTATCATCATTATTAATAACTTATCATTTGGTCATGAATAATTTAAGAACCATTCGATAAATCCTTTTTTATCGATTGATTGTGGTTCTAAGGACTTCATCATAATTTAGAAGTTCATTTAAGAAAGATAAAACTTTTATGATGAATCAGCCAAACAACTATTATTATTAGATAATTCATATACTAATTCCAATCATCTACCACTTAGATGATTGACTTTAGGACATATTTTTCAATAAAAATAAATTAGAAAGAGTATCAAAACTCTTCAATCTAACCGAGAAGGTAAATACCTTTCTAGTGAGTTTTTTATATATCTAGAAGAAAATAGAATTCTCTCTCAATGGACTCATCTTGAAACACCATAGCATAATGGTATGTCTAAAAAAAGAAATTAGACTCTATTAGACATAGTTCGATCCATGATGGATTTTGCCAGCTTGCCAAAATCTTTCTAGGGATATATACTCAAATTGGCTTGCTATCTGTTAAATAAAATTTCAAGTAAGTCTGTAATTAAAACTTCATATGAGATATGGATAGGACGTAAGCCAGTACTTTCATACATTAGGATTTGGAGGTACCCAGCTTATTTCAAATGATTAATCACAGATAAACTTGGACCTAGGTCTAATAAGAGCACATTCATAGGGTACCCTAAAGAAACTAAAGGGTATATTTTCTACCATGCTAATGAACAAAGGGTGTTTGTCAGCCTTAAGACAATCTTTTTGGAAAAGAAGTCTTTTAGTGAAGAAACTATTGCCTCTAAGGTTGAACTTGAGAAAGTTTAATAAGTAGAAAAGCCGACACCTATAGTCGAATCTAAACTAGATTTGATCATATCAAATTCGGAGCCTAGTATACCTACACCATTAAGATGATCCGATAGAGTCCCACGTCAGTCGGATAGATACTATAGTTTCTTAGTCTAGGATGGTAATCCTATCAAACTCGATGAGAATAATGAGGATCTGATCATCTATATAGATGCAATGCAGGGATCTGATTCTGAGAAATGGCTTGAGGCTATGAAATTTGAGATGGAATCCATGAAGATGGACATTAGTTGACCCATCCAAAGAGGTTAAACCCATTGGGTGCAAGTAGGTCTTCAAAAGGAAGAGGAGTGTAGACGAGAAGGTGGAGACCTATAAAGCCCATCTAGTTGCTAAGGGGTATCATCAACATTATAATATTGACTATAACAAGACGTTCTCTCCTATGGCAATGCTCAAATTCATTCGGATAATGCTTACGATAGTTGTCTATCTAGACTATGAGATCTGATAGATGGATGTAAAGACAGTTTTTCTGAATGAAGAGCTGATCGAAAAGATGTATATGATACAATCTAAGAGGTTCACATCCATAGATGAGTCCAAGGTGTGCAAGCTTTAAAGATCCATTTATGGATTGAAGCAAGCATCTTGAAGTTGGATCATGTATTTTGATAAGATGATCAAAATGTATGGCTTGGTTAAGAATGGAAAAGAATCTTGCATTTATAAATGGGCAAATGGTCTGGTAGTAGTATTTCTTGTCTTGTACGTGGATGATATTCTCTTAATCAAAAATGATATTTCGACTAGAAGGAATAAAAATATGGCTGTCATCTCAGTTCTCCATTAAGGACTTGGGTGAAGCATCTTACATCCTAGGGATGAAGATCTATAGGGATAGATCTAAGAGGATGCTTGGGTTATTCTAGTCTACGTACATAGAAACCATGTTGAAGAGGTTCAGCATGGAAAATTTAAAAAATGGCCATCTTTCGATAGGCCAAAAAATTTCTCTCTCTAAGAAGAATTATTCGACAACTCCTGAAGAGAGAGAGCATATGAATAGAATCTCATATACTTTAGTAGTGGGATCTATCATATACGCCATGATATGTACGAGACTAGATGTGGCATACTCAATAGGAGTAGTGAGCAGATATCAATCTGATCTAGGAGAGAACCACTGAAATGTGGAAAAAACCATCCTTAAGTATTTAAAAAATACTAAGGACCAATGGTTAATCTATAGTGAGTCAGATTTGAAACTAGTAGGATTTACCGACTCTAGCTTTCAATCTGATCATGATGATAGCAAAAGCGTGTCGGATTATATCTTTATCCTAAATTTTGGAGTCATCTACTGAAGAGTTTCAAGTAACATACTATAGTAGGCTTTGTATGCGAGGTGGAGTACATCAAAGCATCAGATGCCACAAAGAAAGCTATATGACTGAGAATGTTCATCACCAAGCTCAGAGTAGTACCCTTCCTTAATGGTTTGATCCTGCTCTACTATGACAGCACTGATGCCATTGCTCAGATAAAGGAACCGAAGGCACACCAGCAGATGAAGCACATACTGTGCCACTACTATCTTGTTCGAGATATCATGGATCAAGGTGACGTTGACCTTCAGAAGATCAACGGAAAGAAGAACCTGGCTGACCCCTTCACTAAAGCCCTGCCAGTAAAGAAGTTTGACAACCACAAGTCAAAAATAGGTATTAGATACCGTATCGAGTGGCTTTAGGATAAGTGAAAGTTGTTAGAAATTATGTCCCAAAGTCAATCATCAGCCTATTGATGATTATGCTACTTTATACTTATAAATGATTTATTGAATAAAATAATATTTTGGTATTTTCATCATAAATTCTACATCTTCTAATGAACTTCTTCTGCTGTGATGAAGTCCTTAGGATTATTTAGCTTTGATAAAGAGAGGATTTATTAATTAGTCCTTAAACTATTCATGATCAAATGATACATTGTTAATTAGAACGACGATATTTATCGAGTTTGGTTATTGTATGCCATATAGATTGGTTGTCCTCTTAACCAATGAGTGTGGAGATACAGGTATGGCATGTAGGTGAGATTTAAGAGTACATTATCACTGAACATGATCAACTTCAGAGTATTCTGCTATCGAGAATTGCACTGATAGGATATGGATATAAATATCTTTTAGACCTGAGATCACCATGGCGGCTTGCAAGCAACTCACTATGCTTTGGTATCAGACTATTTGAATTTCTAATTCAGTAATGGAAGATTTTTAGGCATAATCAAGTACATATTAAGTTGGTAAGTGATCAAAATGGGATTGACCACTCCAAGGTTTTGGAGAAAATGCATCATTGTATTTCAATTTAGAAAAATCTTGGTCAGGATAATCCATGAGATGGATTTGGTATTTTGAAATACAATGTGGATGATCTAATCAGGATTGATAGTTAAACTCTAAGTCATCCTATGAGCATTAAGATCAAGGGGATGAATTATATAGAAACTATATCCACATAGGTTCTAAGAGTGTTGCTTTACACATTCGACCTATTCGATCGTTAGGTATCATTGCTAGATATTATTTTAATTGATAAAAAAGTTAGTTTGTATGCTATCAGCTTAGGTTTAAACCTATGGGGCAATACACAAGAAAGATCTCGATCTGATTGGATGGTTGATCAATGATTTAGAATTACTTTTAGGTCAAACAATCAATACGATTGATGTTTGACCTAGTGCAAGTATTGCAGGAGGATCAATTAGCAATTGGATTGCTAATTAGCTTAATTTGATTAAGCTAGAGGATCAAGCTTAAGTCTAATTAAATATGATTTAATTAGATTTAGTTTGGATTTGATTGGATCAAGTCTAATTAGTTTAGTAGATGAGCCAATTGCAAGAAAGAACAAGTCCTAGTTCAATTAGGACTTATATGCACCCAATTTTTAATTTAATTAAAAGTTAAATTAAAATTAAATCTAATTTAATCTTATCTAATTAGGATCTTAGTTAGACTAAGACCTATTCTAATTGAGTTGAATTAATTCTGATTTAATTTGATTCAAACACCATGTTTGATCAAGTCAAAATTGAAAGTCCTAGTGTGACTTGGACTTTCCTTGCACCAACTAATTTCCTTAGCCTTCACCATGCCAATTTTTTTATTATTTTTGCGGAAACTCTCCTTTTTGAGAGAATACACGTGCCCCTTGCTCTCCCTTCTTACTTATATGTGACTTCTTGTCATTAGAGCATCAAATAAATATTAAAATAGATCTTCTTATTAATTAGAACAATGTTGAGTCGGATGTCGATTTTCTTGGAGATTGAAGGCTAAGTTATGCTCAATTTAATTAAAAAAATAAAAATTTAAATTAATTTTTAAAGTAAAATTTTAAATAAGTAAATTAAAGTAAATTAATTAAGATTTAGTAAATTAAAATAAAAGAAAGTAAATTTTAATTAATTAAGATTTTTGGAATTAAGAAAAGATGGATAGAAAAATTTGTTTAGAATTTTAGTTCCATCTTCTAATATTCAAGTTTATAATTGATTCATGCAATCCTTTTATTGTTAATATGTAATCTTATAAGATATATGTTTCATTGATCAGATTCTAGTATAACCTATTCTATCGAGCATGGACTATATCTAATATGATCATGACCCATCTTACAGACATGGACTATTTAGATCATGCAATCAAAGAATATAATTCTGATTTAATTTTTATAATTCATCCTAATCTGAGCATAGATCGTATCTATCTACGATCATGATCTATCTCCTTAGGTATAAATTATAAGAAATTAAATATAAAAATATAAATCTTATAATTTATTCTAATTTGAGTACAGACCGTATCTTTCCACGATCATGATCTGTCTCTTTAGCTATAAATCATAAAAAATTCAATATTAAAGCATGAATAAGAAAGGTATGTAAAAGATAACTAAATTTTATTACTCAATAAAAAAAAATAGGATTCAAATTATAAACTCTCATGATTGAAAGACTTTCTTTACTCCCCTGGATACGAGATTTCTAGCCGTACATGATTTTGATCGTTGTAACATTCGACATCTTTAAATTTTTTTAATAAAAAAAAATAAAAATAAAAGAAAAAGAAAGAAGAAAGAAGAAGAAGAGAGAAGAAAAGAAGAGAAGGGAGAGAGAGAAAGAGGGGTAAAAATGCTGATTTTCCCCATAAAGGGACTCTCTGTTCTCTTTGGCGTAATAGGCCTTAAATAGAGAACAATCAAAGCTTTTCATAGCTATTTTCAGAGCCCAATTCGAGTTTGGCTTGAATTGTTTGTGCCTAGTGAATTTTGGCAATTGGATCTTTTAATTAGTTGAAATTGGGCTGTTGGATCGCTTAATCGACCATTGGATCACTTGGAAACTGCTTAGGAAATCCTGATCAAAGTTGGAATTATTTTTTGCCGTCAGATCTCCACCAGCTGCATTAGCAACCGTCTGTTGGTGCGTAATGGATGATGGGAGAAATCAAATCAAAACCTGGCTCTTATCTTATCCATCTGATCGCATGCATGATGCGCTCTCAGTCGCTCGATGGTGCCATCACCCCTCCGCCTGATGAAGCACCTATGGACAGTGACAAGACCCGGTCCACTGTTATAGGGACCAGCCTCTATAAGCCATGACATTTCTTTCATCAAGCTGATGTCAGCCGCTGGGGTAAGCTGGGCCAGGTTCGCATGCTACTGGTTGGACCATGGTCAATCTGAGCTAGTTCAAACCGAACCAGTCAACCTTTTTTATTTTTTTTATTTTTTTCTTCATTTAAACTTTGGGCTTTCATTTAAATTTTGATTTAGCTTCAATTTTTATCAAATTTATTTTATTTGAACCCATAAATCGAGCTCTTCGCATTGATGAGCTTCTTTCCTGCAAAACATCCATAAAAGTATCAATTTTTTTAAATATTAAATATTATATTATTTAATATTTTTATTTATTAATTTATGATAATTATCACATTCTCCAACTTGAGTTTTACTTATTTTTGAGTAAAAAGAGAAAAATTAGAAGTATGTACTGACTTAATAAGATATGAAAATTTCTTTAGGTCATCCTAAAGTCAGTTGATACCTGATTAGAGATTTAAAAAATATGTCATTGGATAATTAATTCTATTCCAAATAGTGGTTAAGTGAAGAACATAAAATTTTAGAGCTTTTTTTTGACCAATTCTCCATCTTTGTTCTTTAAATCTTCTATTTTTAGTATGGACTAGAGTTTATTTTTTATTTTTTTTATATAGCTAGTATAATATTTTAACCTCTTAAGCTTTCTATCTGATCTTTATTGTGAGCTTTGGATCAATGAATTTCAAACTAGTTGACTTTAGGATACTAGGTGTAGAACATCCCTCGAGCTTACTGACTCAAGTCAAATAGGCTACATGTTAAAACTAACTATATAACAAGCTTCTTCATATTGCCCATTTTTTGATGTGAATAATATTGCTTACTTAGGCAATGAGATTCGGTTACTCAATGAAAGATCAATGTTTAGAACTTACTTTTTATTTCTTTTTTTATTCATATATATATATTTTTTTTTTACTCATGTTCATACAAAGTAGATTCTTTATTGAATATAGGCTAGAAGAAAGTTTTAGAATTACTCAAAAATTTATTCTATTCTAGTCCTGACCTTTTATTGAATTTTCTTAATAATTTAGTTTTGAGTATTTCAAAAATTTTCTAAATTATTAATCAATTATCGATTAAAATACCTAAAAAATTTTAAAATACCTGATCAAATTGGGCTGTTGGATCGCTTAATCGACCATTGGATCACCTGGAAACTGCTTACAACTTAAATCCTACTTATTACCATATTCGAGGACTAAAATTTTTTTATTTATCCTTTCCCGCCAACTTAATTTCTATTGTCCTTAATGGAGGAAAGAAAATAGAGTGTGATAAATGATAAAAATAACAAGAAAAGAGTTCACCTGGTTTAATTTAATTGTGGTCTCAGCTTGGGCTTTAAATTTTTTTTTTCTAGCATTGGTCTGTAGTCATCCCCCCAACTTATTTCTGAAAGAAAGGTAAACTAAAAACAAAAAAAAAAAAATTAAATGCAAAAACCTAGGTTGCCTCCCAGTAAGTGCTAAGTTTAACGTCTTCAGCTGGACCCTAAGAAGGAGTTTTAAGTATTATTAATTTTAGTGCATCCTTCAAAGTTCCAAAAAGATAAGGCCAATCAGGAGTCCTTGCCATCATGGCAGTAAACATTCATGAAATACTTTTTGATGGTTAAGCATAGCCCTAATCAATAAAGTATTTAGAGCAAGCATGATATTTTAAAGTTTAAAATTATTATAGTTTTTAGGATGATCAAAAAGGGATTGTGTTTGATGGGCCGAAATCGGGAGTTGTGGATTAAGAATTTCTTCAACTATAGCCTAATCTTCCATAATCCCCTTTTCAAGTCTGATATATTTAGGCATCAACTCTTCCTGATCCAAGATATGGCATTTTTTTTCAAATTAATTTTAAATATACCTCCATACATCATTTTAATATTGTAGATAAATTTTGAAGGCAATCCTCCAAAGTAGTGCTAAGTACAAAAAAATCAGACTTAAGATCATTATCCCTCATTTCAGCAATATCCCATCCAATAGCTTCTTTGTGTGCTTTTAGAACATCCATAAGTTGGTCTTCCTGGGTAGGTATCACTACTAAGGTGTTAATAGGTTCATCAGGATGAGGCTTCAATTCTGTATCAGTTGGTGGTTCTAACAAGGGAGCTATTGGTGGGCTAGGTGGTGGCTCAAGATTTTCAATCCATGGTGGGGTGGTTTCAAGGTAGGGTGTATCTACTTGGTCACTAATTTCTATATTATATCCATCATTATCAAAATCGTCCACTTCATAATGAGCAAAATAGGGATTTAATAAATCTTGGACAAGAATTATGGGTGAAGCTTTTGCTAATATGTTGTTTACTTATGATTCTTGGGAAGTCTCTATTGATTCCATCATCACATTAGTTTGTCCATCCCCATTAAAAGGACTGGATGATTCTAGGGCACTTAGGGATAGATCCATATATAAGTAAGGTAATGGAATTAGTTTGTCCCATAATTCTGGTTCTTTTCTATATACTTATGCCTCAGTTATATGGTCTAAGAGAATTTTTTTAATTTTGTTAGGTTGTTCTATGATTATATTATTTTCGAAAGTTTTACTTGATTGTTCAGAAAAAGCTATAGGGACATTAAAATTTCTATCCAGGTATTGTCCCTTAAGTTCACTCTCGGGTTGACTAGACAACTCTCTTTCCTCCTGCTGATTAAACGTAAGTTCTTGCTTCCTTAGTTCTTTAAAGTGTTGCATACAAAAGTGATAGGTTTGTTGTAACAACTCTCTTTCCTCCTGCTGATTAAACGTAAGTTCTTGCTTCCTTGGTTCTCTAAAGTGTTGCATACAAAAGTGATAGGTTTGTTGTAAAACCTAATAATTGAGTTCTAATTTATTTAATGCTTGCTAAATCCTCTCTTCAGAAGTTAACTCCTTGTTATTTGGAAACGATTGATATTATGGATAGGGCATATCATAATGTGCATCCATGAACATGGATCTTTGTGGCATCGGGGTAATCACTGATTGTGATTGCCATGAAAAGTTTGGTTGAGCCTCCTAGCTTGGATTGTAAGTGTTAAAATATGAATTATTTTCTAGTTTGTAGGCAATTTAGATTTAATCTTGATAAACTTGCTCATATATATACTAAAAAAATCGGTATGCGCATTCACTTACATAGTGGGTGGGGCTCGAACAAATTGCACAAACTTATTGTGCAAGAGAAAAAGATGGATATATTCTATTGGCTTTTAGATGATCTAATCTACTAGATAGCTCAGCATAAAAATTCATCTTTTATTGTTATTTATTTTATTATATTTTAGTAAAATAAATAAGAGAGGTAAGGAGAAATAATTCTAAAGATAAGAGCCTAGAGGATCCTAAATCTAAGGATGATAGATGAGAGTATTTTAATTAAGGTTTAAGCTGCAATAGCAAACAAATTAAGCAAGCATGGACTCTCTATCCTAGGGTTTACCTAAATCTCGATAGTTCCTAACTGCCAAGGTCACCTTCAAGCCCTCCAGATAAAGAATCTGCCACTCAACTGGCTAGATAAGTATAAGATCGATGAAAGTCTCTCCATTGCTTTTCTTAGATACTAATTATCTTAGTCAGGTAAGCTAATAGAATCAATTAAGAAATTATTTTTCTTCAGAATATAATTCTTCAACCACTTGCCTTAACACTAGTCAAACTGACTAACCCTAACTCGGTCCAATCCTCAGAATTCCTTATCCTAATGAGCTCGATTATCCTTAGGGGCCAACGTCTAATAGATTTTAAGTTATGGTTTGGGTTAATGCAATATGAAGCATGGTGGTTTGTAAGCTAAGAAAGGATAATCAAATTTTCACCTTATCTTATTTAATGCATTGTGCCCTTAAAGTATATTATAGATATGTAATGCAAATAAAGCAAGATGTCCAATCAAAAGTGGTAAGTATTTACTTGTTAGGTTTTCTATTTAGGTTTCTAGTCCTCTAGATAGCTTATACAGTATCAGTATAAAATTTTTTATATTTTTTTAATATTTATTTATTTTATATTTTTTAATATTTTTTATTTTTAATTTATTTTTATTAATTTATTAATTTTATTATTATTTTACTACTTTTAATTATTTTATTATTTTTAGTTATTTTAAATTATTTATTTATTTATTTATTAAGGTTTAATTAATTTTTTTATATTAATTAAGTGTTATGAGATGTTAGTGAATTTTTAGGATTTATGGTTTTATCTTTTTATAGATATTTTTTTAAAATTTTGATTTATTTGATTTTGAAAAAAAAATAAATTCAAGTCATTAAGTCTTAAAAAATAATAAATTAATCGACTATAAATAATAATAAAAGAATTAATTATTTAATTATGTAATTAAAATAATTTAGTTAGAAAGTAATAAATAAATTATATATGAAAAGTAATATAAAGCAAAAATTTAAAGAAACCATAAATAAGTATGAAAAGAAAAAAATAGAAAACTAGTAAATAATAAATTAAAAATTTAAAGCTGTAAAATAAATAAGTAAAGCAAATAAGGCAATAAAATAAAGCAGTAAAATAAAGTAATAAAATAAACAAAGCAATAAGATAAAGCAATAAAATAAATAAGGCAATAAAGCATATAAAATAATAAATAAAAAAATTAATTAATTTTTTAAAAAAATTTTAATTTTATTTTTTTATTGAAGCAACCATGCTATAATTTTCGATAATAGTACTAAAAATTTGACTGCTTATCGTTAGAGTATCAAATAAAAATTAAAATTGATCTTTCTATTAATTAGAATAGTGGTAAGTCGGATCTAATTTTTTCGAAGATTGAAGACTAAATTATATTCAATTTAATTAAAAAATAAAAAATTAAATTAGCTTTTAAAATAAAAATTTAAATAAGTAAATTAAAGTAAATTAATTAAGATATAGTAAATTAAAATAAAAGAATATAAATTTTAATTAATTAAGATTTTTAGAATTAAGAAAAGATAGATAGAGAAAATTATCTAGGATTTTAATTTTACCTTCCAATATTCAAGTTTATAATTGATTCATGCAATCTTTTTATTGTTAACATGTAATCTTATAACGTATATATTTCATTGATCAGATTCTAACATAACCTATTCTACCGAGTATGGACCATATCTAACGTGATCATAATCCATCTCACAGATATAGACTATTTAAATCATGCAATCAAATAACATAATTCTGATTTAATTTTTATAATTCATCCTAATCTAAGCATAGATTGTATCTATCTGCGATCATGATCTGTATCATTAGGTATATAGATTATAAAAAATTAAATATAAAAATATAAATTTTATAATTTATTCTAACTTAAGTAAAGATCGTATCTTTCCATGATCACGATCTATCTTTCTAGCTATAAATCATAAAAAATTTAATATTAAAGTATGAATAAAAAAGATATGTAAAAGATAACTATATTTTATTACTTAATAAAAAAAAATTTAAATTATAAATTCTTATGATTGAAAGATTTTTCTTACTTTTTTGGATACGAGATTTCTAGTCATGATTTTGATCCTTATAATTTTTGACATCTTTAAATTTTTTAAATAAAAGAAAGAATGAAAGAAGAAGAAGAGAGAAGCAAAGAAGGAAAGGGAGAGAGAAAGAGGGGTAAAAAGGCTGATTTTCCCCGTAAAGGGGCTCTCTGTTCTCTCGGGCCTAACATGCCTTAAATAGAGAACAATCAGAGCTTTTCATACCTATTTTTGAAGCCCAATTCGAATTTGGCTCGAATTGTTTATGCCCAGTAAATTATGGCCGTTGGATCTTTTAATTAGTTGAAATTGGGCCGCTGGATCGCTTAATCGACCATCGGATCACCTGAAAACTGCTTGGGAAATCCCGATCAAAGTTAGAATTATTTTCCGCCGTCAGATCTCCGCCGGCTGCATTAGCAACCGTCCGTTGGCGCGTGATGGATGCTGGGAGAAATCAGACCAAAACCCGGCTCTTGTCCCATCCGTCTAATTGCATGCGTGATCCGTGCTCAACGGCTCGATGGCACCATCGCCCCTCCACCTCATGAAGCACCTATGGACCGCGACAAGACCCGGTCCACTGCTACAGGGACCAGCCCCTAAGCCGCGACATTTCTTTCGTCAAGCTGATGTCAGCCGCTGGGGGTAAGTTGGGCCGGGTTCGCATGCTGCTGGTTGGACCACGATCGGTCTGCGCCGGTTCAGACCGAACCGGTCGGCCTTTTTTATTTATTTTTTTTCTTCATTGAAACTTTGGGCTTTCATTTAAATTCCATTTTAGCTCTGATTTTTATCAAATTTATTTTGTTTGAACCCATAAATCAAGATCTTCGCATTGGTGAGCTTCTTTCCTACAAAACATCTATAAAAGTATTAATTTTTTTAAATAAATATTAAATATTATATTATTTAATATTTTTATTTATTAATTTATGATAATTATCAATATGGTAATTTGTTGTGGACCAAGTTAAAAAAAAAAGTTTGATTTGATTTCAAATTCTATGTGATAGAATTTTAACAACTCAAAACTCCTCCCTTTTGTGCCGCCAATCCACCTAGATTTTTTTTAAAATTTTTATAGAAAATTAGACATATTTTGTGCGACAAAAGGAGATGGTCCACGGCTAGAAAAAGAGAGAGGGTGTCCAAGAGTTGGATGCCCCAACTCTTGCCTTTTTTGGACACTCCTTGCTGGGTTTCTAACCTAGATAAGGATTATTCCATATCTCTCTATAAAAGAGGACTTTGGGCATGATTTTTCTTAGAGCTTCCAGATCTAAGAGAGAGCTATTAGGGCATGGTAAAAATCTGGGAGTGAAAGCCTTGGGCATGGGGTTTTGTTGAGACACTAATCCAAGTGTCTTGGTGAGACAAATAAGGAAGAAGAAGAAGGGTTCTTCTTCTATGGTTTTTCTTTAACCTCTTCCTCCTCTTTTTATGATTTTTGAGAGGTATATCTTCTTCACAATTCTCTTTCCTTCCTTTTGAAAATTAGAGAGTCCAAGATTTGAAGAAGGAGGTTCTAGATCAGTCATTGAAGAAGAATTAGCATAGTACTAGCATGCTGTACTGATTTTCTATCATCGAACTTCGGATCTTATATCATGATCTTATGTGGATAATTTGTAGAGGCTGGACACATGTGCAGCTCAGAGCGATGACCTTAGCCTTGGATCAACAAGTTAAAAAACTTATCTTGCAAAGATAAGAGAGATACGATCTCCCTTATATATCTAGATCATATCTAGAATAGCCTGGATGTTGATATGATCAACATCACCTTTTGATTATTTTATTTTTAGATTTAATAGCATGCTTAAATCATATGATAAGATCCTAGATCTAGGGCTTTTTTATGTATTTTAAATAAATTAATATAATTAATTTATTGCTTTCGCTGTCTGATTTATGAAAATATTTCAAAATTGATCCCTAAAATCCTAGATTGTTTCCTTCGTCTGCTTCCATGATGGGGTCAGCTATCACTATTTGCTTGAAACTCTTCTAACTTATAGTGCCACCATTGTACAAGAACAGGCTTTCTGATGTCGACTTTCGATCATTAATATTAGACATAAAATTTGAATCAGTGTACCTCTGTACTTGGAGTTCTCCATTACCAAAGATCAGAAACATATTCTTAGTTCTTTTTAAGTACTTAACGATACATTTCATAAAAGTCTAGTGCTCTTCATCTGGATTTGACTGATACCTACTTGTGATATTCACAGCATGGGTGATATCAGGTCGTGTACAAAGCATGGCATATATGAGGCTCGCTATTGCCAAAGCATAAGGAATCTTGCTCATGTATTCTATCTCTTTCGATGTATTGGGGCACATCTTCTTGGAGAGATAAATTCCATATCTAAAGGGTACGAGACCCATCTTAGAGTTCTCCATGATGAAGCTTTTCAGTACCTCCTCAATGTACATCTTCTATGACAAATCTAGCATTCTCCTTGATCTATCTCTATAGCCTTTGATCCCCAAAATAAAGGATGCTTCTCCTAGTTTTTTCATAGAAAACTCTTTAGACAACCAAACTTTGATCGAGGTCAATATAAAAATATCATTTTCAATCAGGAGGATGTCATTCACGTACAATATGAGAAAGACAACAACGCTCTCACTGATCTTCTTAAGCATATAGGGCTCCTCCTCATTCTTGATGAAACCAAATGAATTGATCATATCATTAAAATGAGCATTCCAGCTCCAAGATGCTTGCTTAAGTCCATAGATGAATCTTTGTAGCTTGCAAATCTTGTGATCAATCTCACTGAAAGTGAAATCAAGCGGCTATTTCATATAGATATTTTTCTCAAGATATCTATTTAAGAATGCTATTTTCATATTTTTTTGCTATATTTTATAATCAAAATATGCTACAATGGCAAGCAATGTACGGATAGATTTAAGCATGGCCACTAGTGAGAAGGTATCTTGATAGTCAATGCCTTCATGCTGACTATATCCTTTCACCACTAACTTAGCTTTGAATGTCTCCAAATTTTCATCTACACCAATTTTTTTCTTGAAGATTCATTTACACCTAATAGATACAATACCTTTAGGTAGATCCACTAAGGTCCAGACTTGGTTAGAGCGCATTCAGTAAATTTTTAACTATATTGGTTCTTTTCATTTCTCGGAGTTCATATTTGATATCGTCTCATCATAGTTTGTTATGAATTATTCTTGGACCTATGAAAATTTTTGTACCTTCTACCAATCCTGAGGAAATAAGTTGGAGATGATAGCAAGTAGGATGAAGACCAGATGAATGAAAGTTAGGACAGCGGCAGAGTGAGAGAGAAAAGAAGTTAAGATTTTCAGGAAGAAAAGGAATTTTTATTCCTCTCATCAAAAATTACATATACAAAGTATATATATGCATCCTGAGTTAACAAGACTCAGTCCTAAAAAATTTTTCTAGGCTAACCCATACATGAAAGCACTCACCCAAGTCTGTGTATACCCATGTCTTGCATGATCTCACCTCTTGGACTAAAGACCTAGCCCAATACATGAATTAACCACCTTAAGACCTCTCATACTAGGCCTTAAGATCCTTGGATTAAACCCAATCCAAGATCAAATAGAAAACCCCATACTCATCTGTCCGCTTGATCGAGCTGGCTTGATGAAGACTCGAGCCGACTCGACTGCCTATCAAGCCATAGAATCCCAAAACATGTTCTCTATTTGCTTGAGAGAGCTAGCCCAATTTCGGTCCCAACCAGCTCAATCTCAGCTCAAGCCGGCTCAACCTCAGCTTGAGCTAGCTCGACTTGTATCCGAGCCAGTTCGACTGTGTGCCAATCCTCTTAACCTGGCTGATACATCTCCGGCTAATCCTAGCATTCAGGAGCCACCACTTTGACTCCTTCACAATCTTTCAAGACTTGGGAGCACCATCCTTATTCTCTTAATTTTCATCTAGGTGCCCCAAGGTTTGAGACAACTCTATCTTATCCATCAAATACATCAATTTAACACATTTTCGAAAGCTATCTCATGGAAGTACTTTTGTTAGTGCATCCATTGAATTTTTCTTGGTGTGGACCTTCACCAGCTCTACTTGGCCTTTTTCCATAAGCTCTCTGATCCAGTGGTATCTAATGTCGGTGTGCTTTGATTGCTGTCGCAAATAGTCAAATTAATTACTGACTTTTACTATATAGATGGTGTGAGTCAGGTTCGTATCCACGAGGATCATGGATCGAGTTATATTCGAGTATTCGAATTAAAGAAGAATTAAAATTGATTGATCAACTAAACTAATGCTAACAAAAGCAAAGTAAATCGAATACTAATAGAAACATAGATTAAGAACTAAAAAAAAAAGATGTCTTGGGTTTTCGCCTAATTACCTAGCAAGTAGTTAATACCCTCCTACTATGCAATAAATTTACAAACCATCTATCAAGATATAACCTATCTGGTGAGAGCATGGTCTATTCTTGTTGGATCACGATCCATTCTTCTGGAGTATAGGCTAGTCAAGATGAGATGCGTACAAGGTAAGAAAAAAATCATATTTAAAAAGTAATTTATTTTAAGAGTACGAACCATATCCATAGATCATGGCTCGTTCCAAGAGTATAGACTACTCTAAATATGATTTTAGATAAAAGACTTATAAAATATAGAATCGAAAGCAAAATTTTTATTTCATAGAAAGAAGAGGTACAAAAGATAAATCAAAAGAAAAACACCGCTGCTTGTTACATGCACTTCAAAAATTTCCTGAGATAGAAAAGTTTAACCGAACATGGACTTTCTACTCACTGACATCCTAGGGCTGAGGAGACTCGTGGATAGCAATTGGGAGAAGGCTGATGTAGCAGAAGAAGAGATGATAAAACCAGGTGGCATGGAGAAGGATGGTGGAGGTGTGAAGAATGGTGATGGCTAGATGGAAGGTGGAATGAGAATGATGAAAAAAGAGATGAAGAATGGCGGTATCTCGTATGAAAGATGCCCCCTTTGATTCTATAATTTTTCTTTAAATAAAGCTCCAAGCCGCATCCATGTCGCATCAATATTTTTGCACCATACTCTTGCATCTGTTCCATAGCTCCCGCGTAAGTTCCGCCCGCTTCACAATGTTTTTGTTGCCAGCTCCCAAGAGCCGCATGGATGCCATTTTTTACTTGCTTCTGATGCACTTGGTCAGCGTCCACATTCAATTCCCGTGCTTGATCCCAACACCAAAAAAATCACGCACCATGCCATCTTACGTACCAGCATGCACCATTTGCCAGTTCCTCTATTTAACTTCTCAGCATCAAACCACATGGGCCCAGTCATTTTTATTTTAATCATATGAACCGGCTGGTAGGGTAGTGTACTAAAAGCCATCACATTTAAGGCTTGTGTAGCATCTATTATTTCCATAATGCCACAACCCACAAGCTTAGTATTATGGCCCACATGCCAAGTCTTGCATTACCTACTTAGTCCATTAGGTGTTGTGATTTTACACCTAATCGATTTGTATTTGAGCTCAGGCCGGATCATGTAGTTGACCTATAATTAGGCTTTTATACTTGATAATTCCAAAAAAAAATTAATAGAGATTAAATAGCATAGGTATAATACTTTTTGTGGCATAATTAATGTATTGATCACACTCCTCAATTTAAATTTTACTCGTCCTCGAGTAAAATAGATAAATTAGTATTGTGTACCAACTCATCCTTGAATTGAATGTTAATTTAAGTAGTTCTAAAATCAGTTGATGTCCGGCTAGACCATCAAAGAGGTACTTCATCGGATTATCAATTTTACCCATTTAGTGGTTGAATGAAGTCCATAGAAATTCTTAGAGATCATCTTTCACCAACTTTCTGTTAGATATATGTACCCTAGAAGCCAGAATTGGCTGACACTTGTAATACACTTCTAGGGGCAAAATTATAATTTTGACTATAATAAAAAAATGGGTTATTTTCTATCATATATGTGTATTTAGTATTTGTGATACATCCTTTGAGTTAATGGCCATGATAATTCATATTTTCAAGAGTTGAAAATTTAAGATATGAATAATCATTATTAACTCATAAAATGCTCCCGACCATAGGATCATCACGAGGATGTTGATTGATCCGGAAGGTTGGTGTGCAATCGCTTCTCTTTAGTAGATGAGTCTTGAGTCTACGGTGTGGAGACACCGGAGCGAGAGTATAGGTACTCGTTAGAGAATGAGGGCACTGAGCGTGACCACCTCGAGTAGTCATTAGGAAGTCTACCTTCTCATCAATGACTGACTCGATGTTGTAGTGGTGCATCTGGTTCTTTGACCTGAGGTGCATCGACAGTTCACCTTGAGGGTGTTATAGTTTGACTACACCATTAACTCGATCTCCTAGCCATATCGGAATCCTGAGGTGTATGTTGGCTATAGCATGTTCATTGTAGGAACTTGGATTGCATCAAGATGGAATCTATCTACCTCGGTGGTAGAGGAGCAGCCCTATGATGATCATGAGAATCAAGTCCAGAAGTCCCATGGCCATGGCAGAGTGAAATAATAGAAAGAGTTTCTATTTAGGTTTTCACATCAGACTTGAATCGAATGATTACATCATATGACAGAAACTAGGGTTTGACGAGTTCACCTTAACCCTAATCTGATCGGGGCTCAAGATAGAAGAACTTAATCACACAGGTAGCTGCACCAAGAGGTTCACATTCAGCTCTGATGGGTTGCCACCATATACTGCTAGGTGTCACTGGTGGATTTTGGGAGCAATTAGAATGATTTAGATGATCGATCATTCTAGCTGTTCGAATCAGAAGAGTTCTGATCCATCGAAAGGAGTTTCGATGATGTCGATGATAGAGATCATGACATATCCCATTACCATACAGAACTGAACCTAACTGGATCACACAAACAAGGGTTTGAATCTGGTGATCATCAATTGAACTGATCCAGTTCAATTGATCTGAATGAGATTCAATTAGGTTCAAGAAAATCGTGCTAGCACTCGATTGAACCTAACGTTCTTCTTTTACTATCATAAATAAGTTGTCCTGACTGAGCCAAAGGAAGTTTGTGCTCAATCAGAGGCCTTCATTTGGTCTGACTGGAGGTTGTCCAAGGTCAGAAAAGGTTGTCTTATTTTGTAAGATAATACCTACCATTTTTGGTCACCTGCCATTTCTCGTCCTTTGACTTTGGTCAAAAGTCTGACCTTTGACTGGTCAAATGTTGACCATTGACACTTTGACTTCTGTCCACTCATCATGCACCTATTGGAGAGCTGGTGGGGGCTTGTCCCCCTGCCAGAACCTGGCAAGGAGGAGGGCGCACGCCAAGGGTGGCGTGCACCCAAGCTGGAGGCGCCCAGGAGTCCCTGTTGGACAGGGACTCCATCTCCTTTTTTGGAATTCCATTAGACTCCTCCTAAGAACCAACTTTGACTGGTCTTAGGCGCCATCTAAGGATGAATCCAACGGGACTCTATTTCCACCAATCAGATTTAGATCTGATTTCACAAAGGGTTGTGATTGGTTGGGAAGAAGAGGAGTTGGATCACGCATAGTCTATAAATAAGACCCTGCGCCCAACTCAAAAAAAAATAAAAATTCTCCATGCCCCAAGGCTGCCTTCCTCCTCCTCCACACCAAGTCCATCTTCTCCCTCCCCTCTCCATGCCCAAAGTAGTTTGGGATTTAAGTTGGTGCAATCTAGATGAGAGAAAGGCGATAGAAAGCTAGAAGGCTGCGCTGCTGCAAAGGACAACTGCTGATCTTCAAAAGGTATTTTGAAGATCCTCCAAATCAGATTCAGATCTAATTTTTGGAGATGTGATAGAGAAGAAGAGGATCTCCAGATCCAGTTCGAGTGGATATCGGTAGAGGCCAGGCACTTGCGTGGCTAGATCCAGAACCTTCCGCTGCTTATAGGATCATCAACGGGTAATAGGATTACCCTAAATCAAGGTAAATTAAATTTGATTTAATTTATCTATATTTTATTTTTATTATTAAAATAATAAGAATCAGATCTAAAATATCTCAGATCTGATTTAGATCAAAGAAAAAAAATTTTAAAATATATCTCTTGATCTAATCAGATCTGAACGAACCTGGTCCGGAAAATCAGGATTTTCCTTCAACTGGTATCAGAGCCAAGGTTCTAAAGTGTTTAGATCTAATTTTAAATTTATTTTAATTAGAAAATAAGTGATTTTAGATATCACATGAGATGTGATCAGATCTAAAATTAGAAAAAATTAAAATTAAATAATTTAGATCTAAGATTAGAAAATATGCATGACTAGTTCTAAAATAGAATAGTTCTATAGAATAGTCTTGCATGTTTGCAATTTAATTTGATTAAATCATATTTTAGATCTATTTATTTACTATTTTTTGATATTATAATTATTATAATAATATCTAAAAAATAATAAATAAAAATTATTTAATTTTAAACATCATATGAGATATGATTGATGCATGTCTAGACTAGTTGTAGAATAGTTCTACATAGTTGTCTAGATTAGAATTTATTTTGATAAGATCAATTTAAATCTAATTTTTTAGATTATTATGAGATAATTTAGATCTAAAAATATGCATGATTCGATACATGAGATGTATGCAAAATATGCCATGATTAGATCTAATTTATATATGAGATATATGATATAGATCTAAAATTATTTTGTAGTATTACATGTTCCTGATTAAGGCGTTCCTCTTGGCCGTCCGATCATAAGAATGAAGAAGGGTTTAAAAGCCCTCTCCTTCCATCCGATGGGGTGTTCTTATGACGTGTAGGGGTGCTGCGCGTTCGTCCTTAATCAGAAACCCAAAACTTACTTTCTGCAAAATCCCTAGATCCTGAAACCCTAGGATTTATTGTGCATATTTTGTTTATGAACCCTACTTAATTAAGAATTAAGATTATGGAATATTAATTAGGTCTAAAATTGAGAATTTCAGATCTAAGACATATTCATAATACTGGGTTCGGGCTTGGGTAGCTCAATTAGGTCTAAGCGGTTGATCAAACCGAATCAAGAGTTGGTTAGATGGGATCAACAATGCTTAAATTGACCAGCCTAATAGGATTAAGTCTGGGTCAAGATCGAGTCACGATCAAGCAAGACCTAATTAGGCTCAGAGGTTAGAGTCTGGATTGTAGGCTAACCCAATTGGTTCTGGCTCAATAATTTGGTGTCTAAGGTAAGTTTGGCACATACGACCGACTGATTTTTAATTGGAAGCTACTCGACCTGAATGCATTCTTGTACGAGTTAATGGCATATTCCTTCCACCGGTCTCACTTACCTGGCCATATCTATTGACTCAGTTCTGATTTGAGGTGGTCAATAATCCGAGCTAACCCATGCCACTAGGTTAGTCATAATTGTTATGACTATGACAAGTCTAGTTTAATGAGACCTGAATCAATTCTCCCTAAGAAAAGATTAAGTCTGAGGTCTTCCACCATTGTAGATGTGCGGGCCCTTCCTGGGGTTGATTGTTCTCGGCTGGATACAGTGGCTCAGTTGCACCGGAAAGATGCAACCATGTCTATTAGGCATTGGATGCTATGGGCTGGAGGATGAGTTGGGCTCAATATTTCAGGATACGGTGAGAGACTCAATTAGAAATCCAGTCTGTGCAAATGGTGGGTCTGACTTAACTAAGGAGTGGATCAATATTCTGGATACGGTGAGATTCATGAATTAGAGACCAAGTTTGGGTGCACCATGATTAGAGAATCATTGAACAAGAGTTGTTCACTCATTGGCTAACCCATCACCAATAACTGTTAGGTGAGGTGATGAGTCAGTTGGTGAGACCGCACCACCCACTAGAAATCATTAATCATGGAGATTTTTGCATCTCTACAGAGGGAGTGTAGGGATCCAAGAAAATAGTGGGAAGCTAATTTATTTAAAAATAAAATTCTAAATAAATTGGTCAAGTCATAATTACAGTATCTAACTAGAATCTTTGACTCTCTATAGAAAAATGTCTGCGTCCAACCCATTAGCACGTATCCTGAACACACATAGACTGACGGACCCAATTATAAAGATTGGCTCAGGAACTATAAAATTATTTTGGGTTTGAGAAGTTAACCCATGTATTGGACCAGGACCCTCCCACCTTACCAGCCCATCCATCCGCTGAACAGAGAGCGTCTCTGAAAAAATGGATAGACGAAGATAATAAGGCCAGATATTACATGTTGGGCTCGATGTCTGATGAGCTCCAGCGCCAACATGAAGATATCAAGGACTGCTCGCCAAATGTTGGCTCACCTGCAAGGAGATGTTTGGTGAACAGAGTCGCGCAGCCAAGTATCAAGTCACGAAATGACTTTTTAAGGCTAAGATGCGTGATGGGCAGTCAGTCCAAGATCACTGTCTGATGATGATCAAGGACTTGGAAGAGCTTGAGAAGCTCGGTGTGAAGTTAGACTTGGATCTGCAGAACGATATTATTCTGCAATCCTTGACTGATGCATATGGGCAATTCATCATGAATTACCACATGCATAAACTTCAAAATTCCTTGGCCGAATTAATGAATATGCTGGTTACCGCTGAGCTTTCTATGAAAGGTTCTAAAGGCTCAGTTCTTGCTATGGAATGGACTTCTTCCAAAAGAAAGTCTTATGGAAAGAAAAAGAAGTCTGTGAAAAAGCAAAAGGTGGAAGGAGGAAAGAAGAAGAAGGCAGAGCCAAAGAAGAAGGTCGATGTCAAAGAAAAGTGTTTCCATTCCAACAGCGACGGCCATTGGAAGCGGAACTGCCCTACTTACCTGGCCACCCTAAAGAACAAGAAGGAAGGTCCTTCTGGAGGTATGCTCGTTATTGAGTCTAACCTTACGATTTCTTCTGCATCCAGTTGGGTGCTTGACTCTGGTTCTAGTGCTCATCTGTGCACTTCCATGCAGGGTCTTGAGGATAGCAGGAGGCTGAGGGATGGAGACATGATCCTACGCATCGGTAATGGAGCAAGAGTTGCTGCAGTAGCCGTGGGAACATACCCTCTTCGATTACCATCTGGTTTAGACTTAGTTTTGAAAGACTGTTATTATGTGCCTGCAGCTAGCAGGAATTTGATTTCTTTTTCATGCTTAGCACTAGAAGGCTATGTGATTACCTTCTTTAAGGACCATTGTAACATTCTTTATGAAAGAAATAAAATTGCAAATGGTTTTCCTTATTAATGGTCTTTATCAGCTACATATTGATGTACCTGTTCTAACTATCGAGCAAAACGTGA
This sequence comes from Cocos nucifera, assembly GCA_006176705.1. NCBI lineage: Eukaryota > Viridiplantae > Streptophyta > Magnoliopsida > Arecales > Arecaceae > Cocos > Cocos nucifera. Next base: position 179,523 of record QRFJ01001503.1, read on the forward strand.
ATGCCAAACGACCTAGGGATAGTCCAAATGATAGATATCTATGGCACCTGAGATTAGGTCATATAGCAGAAGATAGGATCAACAAATTGGAGAAAAATGGGCTATTGAGTCCATTGACTTTTGAGTCATATCCAACTTGTGAATCTTGTCTTCAAGGCAAAATGACTAAACTCCCTTTTGTAGGACATGGGGAAAGGGCCACAGATCTCCTTGCCCTAGTACATACTGATGTGTGCGGCCCATTTGATGTGCCGGCTAGAGGCAATTTTGTCTACTTCATTACCTTTACCGATGATCTGTCTAGGTATGGGTATGTGTATCTTATGAGACACAAGTCTGAAGCTTTTGAAAAGTTCAAAGAATTCAGACATGAAGTAGAAAAACAAACTGGAAAAACCCATTAAGGTTCTTCGATCAGATCGAGGAGGTGAATACCTTAGCCGAAAATTCCTAGACTATCTTAAGAAAAATGGCATAGTCTCTCAATGGACTCCACCAGGAACACCTCAACTCAACGGGGTTTCAGAATGGAGAAATCGGACTCTATTGGATATGGTTCGATCCATGATGAGCTTCACAGACCTCCCTGATTTTCTTTGGGGACACTCATTGTTAACTTCAATTTATCTACTGAATAGGGTTCCCTCTAAAATCCGTTCCTACCACACCGTATGAGATATGGCACGGTAAGAAACCAAGTCTGAGTCATCTCAGAATTTGGGGTTGTCCGGCTCATGTCAAAAGACAACAAGCGGACAAGTTAGAGTTTAGGTCCTTCAGAGCTCGATTCATAGGATATCCTAAAGAGTCATTAGGATACTATTTCTACATTCCAGAAGACCACAATGTGATTGTGAGTCGACATGCCATCTTTCTTGAAAAATAGTTTATTCAAGATAGCGGCATTGGAAAGCAGATTAAGCTTGATGAGAAAGTCTCACAAGTACAACGAGCTAAGGACCAATTGGAACCAAATCAGGTTGAGCCAATAAGAACACTACCTCCTCCACCTCGTAGATCGGAAAGAGTTTTCCATCCCCCTGAAAGATACTTAGGTATTATTTCAGAGGAAGTAGAGAAAATGTTCCTCGTAGGTAATGGTGCTCATGGTGATGATCCCAAAACCTACAACGAGGCGATATCAGATATCGACTCCGAGAAATGGCTAGAGGCAATGCAGTCAGAAATTGACTCGATGCACTCAAACCAAGTCTGGACCTTGGTAGATCCACCAGAAGGTATAGTACCTATTGGGTGTAAATGGATCTTCAAGAGAAAGATTGGTGCAGATGGGAATGTGGAGACATTCAAGGCTAGACTAGTGGCAAAAGGTTATAGTCAACGCGAAGGCATTGACTATCAGGATACCTTTTCCCCAGTGGCTATGCTAAAATCCATCCGCACATTGCTTGCCATTGCAGCCTATTTCGATTATGAAATATGGCAAATGGACGTGAAAACGGCATTCTTAAATGGATATCTTGAGGAAGATATCTATATGGAACAGCCGCTAGGTTTCACATCCAGTGATACTGATCACAAGGTTTGCAAGCTGCAAAGGTCCATATATGGACTTAAGCAAGCATCTCGGAGCTGGAACACTCATTTCAATGATGTGATCAAAAAGTTTGGTTTCATCAAAAATGAAGAGGAACCATGTGTTTTCAAAAAGGGTCAGTGGGAGCGCTGTTGTCTTCCTCGTATTGTACGTGGATGACATCCTCCTTATTGGGAATGATATTCCCATGTTGACATCAGTCAAAATGTGGTTGTCCAAGGAATTCTCCATGAAAGACCTAGGTGAAGCATCCTTTATTCTAGGAATTAAGGTCTATAGGGATAGACCGAATAGGATGCTAGGACTTTCACAGAAGATGTACATAGAGGAAGTACTAAAGAGGTTTAGTATGGAAAACTCTAAGAGGGGATTAATACCCTTCAGACATGGTATTCATCTTTCCAAGAAGATGTGCCCTAGCACACCTGAGGAAATAGAATGCATGAGCAAGATCCCTTATGCTTCTACAATAGGGAGCCTCATGTATGCCATGCTATGTACACGATCTAATATAGTCCATGCTGTGAGTGTCACAAGCAGATATCAGTCAAATCCAGGTGAAGAACATCGGACTTCTATGAAATGTATCCTTAAGTACTTAAGAAGAACTAAGGATATGATGTTGGTCTTTGGTAATGGAGAACTCCAAGTCTAGAGATACACAGACTCGGATTTCATGTCCGGTGTAGATGATCGAATATCGACATCTGAGAGTCTGTTTCAATGCAATGGTGGTGCTGTCAGCTGGAAGAGTTTCAAGCAAATCATGATAGCAGATTCCACCATGGAAGCAGAATATATCGCTGCATCAGAGACTGCGAAGGAAGCATTCTGGTAAAAGAAGTTTGCTATAGAAATCGGAGTAATGCCATCAGATGCCATTCCTTTGTACCGCAACAACAATGATGCCATAGCCCTTGCTAAGGAGCCGAGGTCTCACCAAAAATTCAAGCACATTGAGCGGCGATACCACCTCATCCACGATTATCTCGAGAAGGGTTACGTCAAGGTCAAAATAGTCAACTCCATAGATAATGCGGTAGACCCACTTACAAAGCCGTTGGGACAATAAAAAATCGAAGTCCACCTTGAGAAGATGGGACTTAGATTTGTAGCCTATTGGCTTTAGGATAAGTGGAAGATTGTTAGATATATGTGCTCTAGAAGCCAGAATTGGCTGACACTTATAATACATTTCTAGGGGCAAAATTATAATTTTGACTATAATCAATAAAATGGGTTATTTTCTATCACATATGTGTATTTAGTGTCTGTGATACATCCTTTGAGTTAATGGTATGATAATTCATATTTTCAAGAGTTGAAAATTTAAGACATGAATAATCATTATTAACTCATAAAATGCTCCCGACCATAGGATCATCACGAGGATGGTGATTGATCCGGAAGGTTGGTGTACAATCACTTCTCTTTAGTAGATGAGTCTTGATTCTACGGTGTGGAGACACCGAAGTAAGAGTACAGATACTCGTTAGAGAATGAGGGCACTGAGCGTGACCACCTCGATTAGTCATTAAGAAGTCTACCTTCTCGTCAATGACTGACTCGATGCTGTAGTGATGTGTCTGGTTCTTTGACATGAGGTGCATCGACAGTTCTCCTTGAGGGTATTATAGTTTGACTACACCATAACTTGGTTTCCTAGCCATTCGGAACCCTGAGGTGTATGTTGGTTATAGCATGTTCATCGTGGGAACTAGATTGCATCAAGATGATCTAGTCTACTCCGTGTTAGAGGAGCAGCCCTATGAATGATCTGAGAATCAAGTCCAGAAGCCATGGCCAAGTAGGATGAAATAATAGAAAGAGTTTCTATTTAGATTTTCGCATCGAACTTGAATAAAATGATTACATCATATGACAGAAACTAGGGTTTGACGAGTTCACCTTAACCCTAATCTGATCGGGGCTCAAGATAGAAGAACTTAATCACATAGGTAGCTGCACTAAGAAGTTCGCATTCAGCTCTGATGGGTTGCCACCATATACTGCTAGGTGTCACTGGTGGATTTTGGGAGCAATTAGAATGATTTAGATGATCGATCATTCTAACTATTCGAATCAGAAAAGTTCTGATCCATCGAAAAGAGTTTCGATGATGTCGATGATAGAGATCAAGACATATCATATTATCATACAGAACTGAATCTAGCTGGATCATATAAATAAGGGTTTGAATCTGGTAATCATCAATTGAACTGATCCAGTTCAATTGATCTGAATGAGATTTAATTAGGTTCAAAAAAATCATGTTAGCACTCGATGGAACCTAACGTTCTTCTTTTACTATCATAAATAGTTGTCCTGACTGAGCCAAAGGAGTTTGGGCTCAATCAGAGGCCTTCACTTGGTCTGACTGGAGCTTGTCCAGGTCAAAAAAAGGGTTGTCTTATTTTGTAAGATAATATCTACCATTTTTGATCATCTGCCATTTCTCATCCTTTGACTTTGGTCAAAAGTTGACTTTGATTGGTCAAATATTGACCATTGATACTTTGACTTCTGTCCACATGTCACGCACCTATTGGAGAGCTGGTGGGGGCTTGTCCCCCTATCAGAACCTGACAAGGAGGAGGGCGCATGCCACCCCCAGCCAGAACCTAGCAAGGAGGAGGGCGCATGCCACCCTGGCAAGGAGGAGGGCGCACGCCAAGGGTGGCGTGTGCCCAAGCTGAAGGCGCCTAGGAGTCCTTGTTGGACGGAGACTCCATCTCCTTTTTGGATTTCGATTAGACTCCTAAGAACCAACTTTGACTGATCTTAGGCACCATCTAAGGATGAATCCAAGGAACTCTATTCCCACCAATCAGATTTAGATCTGATTTTACAGAGGGTTGTGATTGGTTGGGATGAAGAGGAGTTGGATCACGCATAGTCTATAAATAAGACCCTGCGCCCAACTCAAGAAAAAATGAAAATTCTCCACGTCCCAAGGCTGCCTTCCTCCTCCTCCATGCCAAGTCCATCTTCTCCCTCCCCTTTCCATGCCCAAAGTAGTTTGGGATTTAAGTTGGTGCAATCTAGATGAGAGAAAGGCGATAGAAAGCTAGAAGGCTGCACTGCTGCAAAGGACAACTGCTGATCTTCAAAAGCTATTTTGAAGATTCTCCAAATCAGATTCAGATCTAATTTTTGGAGACGTGATAGAGAAGAAGAGGATCTCCAGATCCAACCTGAGTGGATATCGGTAGAGGCCAAGCACTTACGTGGCTAGGTCCAGAACCTTCCGCTGCTTATAAGATCATCAACGGGTAATAGGATTATCTTAGATCAAGGTAAATTAAATATGATTTAATTTATCTATATTTTATTTTTATTATTAGAATAATAAAGATCAGATTTGAAACATCCCAGATCTGATTCAGATTAAAAAAAAAAAATTTGAAATATATTTCTTGATCCAATCAGATCTAAACAAACCTGATCTGAAAAATTAGAATTTTCCTTCACTTTCTACTCTACTCTTTAAATTCTCTAACTTGATGTGAGCTTAATTTAATATCTTCTTATAATTTTATTTCTTTTTTCTCTCTCTCCCTCTGTATATATATATATATTTTATTTATTTATTTACTTTTTTGATGATCCTTATAGCAAGTTTTCAGCCAATGACTCCCAAATCAGTTGGTTTTAGGGCATTAGGTATAGAACACCCCTCAGACTTACTGACTCAAATCCAAAAAAAGATAAGATTTTATGCTTGATTCTTGCATCCTTATCTTTTGACGTGAACCATAATGCTTACTTAGGCTAAGAGGCCTGGTTACTCAGTGAGACAATGCTAAAACTTTTTTTTTAAAAGTATGTACAAAGAAAAACTTTTGTATATCTTAATCTTTTCACCCAACCCCTATGAAGCAGATTCTTCATTGAAATCAGTAAGAAGAAGGCTCTAGAATCACTCTAAAATTTGCTTTGGTCTAAACCCTACTATTTATTGGGCTTCCTTAATAATTTATCCCTCAATATCTCTAAAATTATCTAAACCATTAATCATTCATCAGTTAGAATGTCCGATGGACTTCAAATTTGGATAAAATCTAATACACAAAACTGATTATATGATCATAACTTGTGGACTTGATTAATTTAGTTATTCAACCCCCCCAACTTTATTTCCATTGTCCCCAATGGATGAAGAGGATAACAAAGTAGAATAAAGTAAGAAATTGCAAGGAGGGATACCACCTAGATTTGATGTGCTTGTTCATTATCAGGTGAGGGGTTCTTCCTTTGTGGGCGTGATTAGTTCATGACTTCATTTGGGCCTTAGATAAGAGACTCCCCCAAACTTGGTTGATTGCCCTTCTCGAATTTTCCTTTGAAAAGAAAAGAAGCTAGATAATTAAAAAAAAAATGCATAAACTGGGTTGCCTCCCAGAAGTGCTAAGTTTAAAGTCTTTAGCCAGACTGAGCTAAATATCATGGCGGTATCAGACCGTTTCACTTTAAAAGTGTTCTCCTATTTAGGATCTTTGAGTTCTATAACTCCATGAGGAAATACCTAAGTCACAATAAAAGGTCCATCCTAGCATGAGCGAAGTTTTTCAGGAAAGAGATGCATTCTAGAATTGAAAAGCCATACTTTTTGATTGGGCTCAAATGTTTTTCGTGTAATGAATTTGTCGTGGTATGCTTTAGTTTGAGCCTTATAAATTCTATCACTCTCATATGCTTCATTGCATAGCTCTTCAAGTTTATTTAGTTGAAGTCTCCTATTGGAACCCACATAATTTATATCAAAGTTGAATTGCCATATAGACCAAAATGCATGATGTTTCAATTCCACCGATAGATGACAAGCTTTATCAAATACAAGCTAATAAGGAGATATTCTTATGGGTGTTTTAAAAGTAGTACGGTAAGCCTATAATGCATCATCCAAGTATGCCGACCAATCTTTTCTATCGGGCCTTACCATTTTTTCAAGAATTTGTTTGATCTCCCTATTGGAAACCTCAACTTGGCCGCTTGTCTAGGGGTGATAAGGTTGAAGGAACTAGATCTAGGTTTCATAGGTAGATTTTGAAACTTTTTCAAGATTGGATAATGAAAAACTTAAATAAATTAAATATTTATTTAAATAAATATAAAAATATTCTAAATCTAAGATTTATTATATGATCAAGGCATGATATTAAATTAAAAATTAAAAATATAAAGAAAAGATTAACATGTTGATCTCATCAACATGCTACAATACTACATCTAATATAGCTATAGAATAACAGATTAGATCTGATACCTAAGTAAGCTAGACATTCTAACTTATTGATCTAGACTTGAGGATAAAGTCACGAGCTGCACATGCATTCAGTCTCTAGGAGTCATCCACACGAGCCCACGAACATGATCTGAGATCCTGATGCAGAAATTCAGCATAGTATGCTAGTACTATTCTAATCTCTCTTCGATGATCGATTCGATGCTTCCTTCATCAAGACTTGAACTCTCCAAAATAATAGAAGAAAGAGGAGAGATTTTAAATCTGAGACTCTCTCAAAAAAAATCTTAAAAGAAGGAGGAGAAGAGAAAATCAAAACAGCCCTAGAAGAAGACCCTCTTCTTCTTCTCTTTTCTCTCACTTAGACACCTAGTTCGGTGTCTATGGAACCCCAATGCCTAAGGATCCTCTCCCTCTGATTTTTGCACACCCCAAAACTATCTTAAAGATCCATGTTTTGTAAAAAATTTAGACCAAAATTCATCCTAAATTTATAGAAAAAGGAGAGTCATTGTCTAGGTCAAAAACTAGACAAGGAAGGACTAGTTTTGGCAAGAGGTTGGGGTGCCCAACTCTTGGGCGCCCCTCCTTTAATTTTTTTGGTGAATCCAGCAAGAATACATGTACAAAATTCCTTATTTCTCACATAAAATAAGAGAGAAAAATAGGAGAGGGGCGGCACACTTAGAAGAAGGTGTTTTGGTTTATAAGGTTTCTATCTCATAGAATCCTAAATCAAAACTAACTTCTCCTTTTGACTTGGTCAACCACCAAATTATCATATAAGTAATAGAGGGAGAGGAGAGGCATATGTAAAGACTAGAGAGAGACTCTCTATCACACAAAAAATAGAGAGAGTGGGCACGGGGCGTGGGATATAGGTGGCGCAAGGATAGGGATTCCTAATCACACTAGGACTCCTATTTTGACTTGGTCAAAAATTGGTTTCTCAAACCAAATTAAACCAAAAGTAAACCAACCCAATTAAATTAAGCTCTAATATAATTAAGAACTTAATTAAATTTAATTTAATTTTAATTTAATTTTTTAATCAAATTAAAAAATTGGACTGACCGGAGTCTAAGTTGAACTAGGACTAGTTCTTTCCTGCACTTGGCTTATCCAATAAGCCAATTAGACTTGATCCAATCAAGGCCAAACTAAATCTAATTAAATCATATTTGATCCCAGTCCTCTAGCTTAATCAAATTAATCTAATTAGAAATTGAATTGCTAATCGATCCTCCTGTAATGCTTGCATTAGGATAAACATCAATCATATTGATTATTTAACCTTAGAATGATTCTCAACTGTTGATCAACCATCCAATCAAATCATGAGCTCTAATGTATGTGATCTCATAGGTCCAAACTTAAGTCGATAGCATAGAAATAGATTTCTATATTAATTAAAGTAACTATCTAGCAATGGTATCCGACGATCGAATAGATCGAATGTGTAGAATAACATCCTTAGAACCCATGCAGATATAGTTTCTATATAATTCATCCTCTTGACCAAAATACTCATAGGACACCTCAGAGTTCAACTGTCAACTCTGATCAGGTTGTCCATATTATATTTTAAAATATCAAATCTATCTGATGGATTATCCTGGCCAAGATTTTTCTATATTGAAATACAGTGATACATTCTTCTCTAACTCTTGCAGTGGTCAATTCCATCTTGATCATAATCTGACTTTGCAAGTACTTGACAGTGCAAAGTCTTTTATTACTGAATTAAAAATTTTGTTAGTTCGATACAAACAAAAGTAGAGTACTTGCAGTAACAACTAAGTGTGATCTCAGAGTACTTAAGGGATACTAAAAAAATAATACCACATAAAAATCAAAAAACATCTAATAAAGAGAGAAAAAAATAGTAAACTCGACAAGATAAAAATAGAATATTAGAGAGTTAGGTCTAGAGTATCATATTAGACAAGAAATAGTAACCCAAATACATACTCACCATATAATAGCACATAATCAAGTAAATACATATAAATATAACTAGATCATGAAAAAATAATATAAGAAGAACAACCAATCCCAAATATAGAAATAAAAAAAAAACAATAATACAGCAGACACTAAAAATCTCCGATAAGTGCTGTCGTCAATAAATAATAATAGACGCTAACATAAAATAGATATATAGAACAAATATATTAAGAATAAATAGAAATTAAATATACTATAACTTAAAAAATAATAGGAATATATAGATAGATAATATAAATAACAAAATAAATAAATATACAAAAAATAATAGAATGAAAAATAAAATAAAATATGTAAAAATATAATAATAATATATATATTATTTAAATTGATTCAATATATAAGGATAATAATAACATAGAATACCAGAATCACATGAAAATGAATATAGATATAGGAGAGATAACAAATATATAATAAATAAAGAAGAAATGTAACACACGAAAGGATCACAAATTATAAATGAATAATATACAATAATAATAAATATATAATATAATATAGAATAATAAGAATACAAAAACATATTATATAGAAGATAAAGATAAAAAAAAAAAAAGATAACAATACCAAATAACACAAGCTAATATATAGAGAGAATAAATATAAGAAGAAAATATAGAATAAGATGAAATAAGAAATGAAATAGACATATATCAAAACAGTATGTGAAATAAAAATATAGATATATAGAGAATATAAACATAAGAACACAAAGAACAAAAAAAATAACTACCCGATATATTAGAATAATAACAACAAGTAGCATCACTCATCTATAAAAAATATAGAATCGAATACTACCACTGACCGATGTAACCAAAGCAACTGCCAAGCCGGTCCAATGAATCCAATCCTCCAAACATTCAAAACATTATTTACTACACAAACCGAAATCCGCTGGAGATAGGGGCATCATATCATTTCTTAGAATATTTCCTATTTGCTGGCATCGTAGGCAATTATGGCCGAATTCATGTGCATCTTTGAATAGTGTTGGTCAGTAAAATCCACTCTGCTATTGAGAAATATGTCCTAAAGAAAATCATCTAAGTGGTAGATGATTGAAATTAGTATATGAATTATCTAATAATAATAGTTATTTGGCTGGTTCATCATAAAAATTCTATCTTTCTTAAATGAATTTCTAAATTATGATGAAGTCCTTAGAACCATAATTAATTGATAAAAAAGGATTTATCAGATGGTTCTTAAACTATTCATGATCAAATGATAAGTTATTAATAAGGATGATAACTTATCGAGTGTAGATCGCTGCATGCCATATGCATTGGTTGTCCTCATAACCAAGTGGTGTAGAGACATTGGTATGGCATCCAGATGAGATGTAGGAGTATATCTACACTAAACGTGACTAATATAGTACTCTACTATCAAGAGTAGCTAGCTAAGGCCAGTGGATATAAGTATCCCTCCGACCTGAGATCACCATGGTGACTTGCAAGCAACTCACTATACTTTGATACCGGATTGCCTGTGTTTTTGATATAGGTTCAAAGATTTTTAGGTACAGTCAAGTACTTATGAAGTTAGTGTATGAGTCAAGATGAAATTGATCACTTCTAATTAGCTTTAGAAAGAGAATGTCTCGTTGTGTTTCAATTTAGCAAAACCTAGACCTGGGTAATCCTCATGAGGTGTCACAGTATTTGTAAAATTTTGAGACACAATAAAGATAACTTGTATGAGTGTTGACAGCATACTCAAAGTCATCTTAAGTATTATTTATCATAAGGATGAATTATACGATAACCATAGGCCTGGGTTCTAAGAATGTTGCTTTGCATATATTTGACCTATCCGAATGTCAGGTACCATTGCTAGATGATCATTTTGATTGGTATAGAAATTGGTTCCTATGCTACCAACTTAGGTTCGAATCTATGGTGTCATACATTAGAGCTTGTTATCTGATCATATGGTTAATCGATGATTGAGAATCGTTCTAAGGTCAAACTATCAATGTGATTGATGTTTGACCTAATGCAAGTGTTGCAAGAGGATCGATTAGCAATTAGATGGCTAATTGGCTCAATTTGATTAAGCTATTAGACTGAGATCAAGTTTAATTAAATTATATTTAATTAAAATTAGTTTAAACTTAATTAAATTAAGTCTAATTGATTTATTGGATAAACCAATTACAAGAAAGAACAAGTCCTTATTAGACTAGGACTTGAGTGCACCTAATTCTAAATTGACTTGGAATTTAAATCTGATTTAAATATGGTTTAAACCTAATTTAGTTAGGATCCTAGTTGGACTAGGATCATTCTTAATTAGGTTGCATTTAATCTAATTTAAATAGAATTTAAATTAGGTTCAAACTTATTTTGATCTAGTCAAATAGGAGTCCTAGTTCAACAAGGACCCTCTCTCTTTCCTTGCACCTAAGAAAGCCCACACCCACACATCATTTTTAGAAGTTAACATAACTTAATTACATGCCTAAGAATGATTTCCCATGCCCATAATCTGAAGGTTTTGGAATAAATTTTGAATTGGTCAAAATTGGAAGGTAGTTATGCATGGGATTCTATTTGATAGAGTCCTTAAAACCTAAAACTCTATCTCTCTCTCTATGGAAATAAACTCCACGCCTCCCATATTGTTGTGCACCCTTTTCCCATCCTTTTAGAAATGTTTTTTCTGGTTCTCTATGTTGAGAAAGGGATGGGATTGCATCCAAAAGTTGGACGCCACCAAGAGTCCTTCTAAGACTAGTCTTTGACCTAGTCTTTGGTTGTTAACCATGCTACTTTTCAAGGCCCTTTGAGGATATGATAAATCCTAGAAAATTTATGAAAAACTAGAGGAAAAGGAGGAGAAGGCATGGTGGTCTTGGGATGCCAAGATTCTTGGAGAAGAGCCTTCAATTAAGACATCAAAGGTTGATATCCTGAAGAGACAAGGTAAGAGATGATTGTCTTCTCTTTATTTGTCTTTTATGTATTTTTTCTCTTGTTTCTTCTTTATGATTTTTATATGATAAAAATTTGAGAGATAGTGGAATAGGGTATGGGGAAAAGTGCTCCAAGTTGTTGGGGCTTGATGTTCTTTTTGGACATGATTTGATCATGTCCTGATGAGAGAAGGAGAAGAGAAGAAAGGTCTTCTCTTAGGATTTCTTGGAGAACCGTTCTTCTCTAATTTTTATGAGAATTTTATATGAATAAAATAAAAAATCTTAGATCTAAAAACTTAAAGAAAATCATAGAGGAGAAGGTCTCCTCTTATCTTAGCACAAAGATATTTTCAGGACATCAACCATTGATGTCCTGAATGAGAAGATTTATCTTCTCTTAGGATTTATTATTTTTTTATTTTATTTTTTAATTTATGGAAGATCCAAGGATTGGATTCCTCCCTTATTTCTCCTCATGTTCTTCATCTCTTGGAGTGTCCAAGAGATCCAATGAACATGTATTTGATTGACCATCAGGAGGGATCCATAAGAAGCTAGCACTTCAAGCGAATCTTTGTTCGACGAACCTTCTATCTGTGTTGCAGTTTTGTGGGGATCACCTATAAAGGCTGGATGCATGTGCATCTCTAAAAGCAATAACAAAAATCAACCAAGGAGTTCTTGACCTGTGCAAAGGTAAGAGATCTGATCTCTTGGTAACCTAGATATGATCTAGGGTTAGATCTAGAATTATTCGAGATCTAAGTATTGATATGATCAATACCACTTATGATTAACTTAATTTTAGATTTATATTTGCATCATGACATATTATAGATCCTTGATGTAAGGTTTTGTAATTTGATTATATGCATATTGTAGATTAAACTATTTAATCTATGTCTTCCGCTGCTTTAATTTTGAAAAAAGTTTTGAAATTTATGTATGAAACCCTGCATGTTTTCCTACAATGGTATCACAGCATCTAGGTTCTTTTATAACATGTTCATATATGCTTAAACATAAATCTAAAAATTAAAATTAATTAAAGATCACATATATTGTCATAAGGTTGTCCTGTTGTAAGATTAATCCCCTACAATGAAAATGTTGTCCTAGTATGTGCTGATCTGAACCTAAATCATGAATTATTTAGATTAAATTTAAGAAAATTTATGATTTAATTTTTTAATTTGAATAAAAAATTACATAGATATTAGATCTTTTTTAGATTATTTAGATTAGATCTAAATAATATTAGGATTGCACATGCTACCATAAGATTGTCCTACTGTAAGGTTTATCCCTTACGGTGCAAAGATTGTCCTAGTATGTACTGATCCAAAAAATCTAAATTATAAATATATTAGATGAGATATAAAATAATTTTTAATTTATTTTTATATTTTAAATCTAATATTAAATGATTTATGATCTAATTTTGATCATTTAGATGAGATCCATGTGATATGTTTCATGTTCTGATCTAGATCTTCATGTTGCATATGTTGATATGTAGCTTCATTTTGAATCTAATTTACATATGTATGACATATAAGTTTTATAAAATTTAAATTATAAACTTACTTTCTGTAAAATTCAAAATTCAAAATTCTAGGATATGATCAAAACATTGAAACAAATCAGATCTAAAACCTTCAATTGAATTTGATTCAAAGTAAAGTATTTATAATTTAAAAAATATTTAAAATAATAAAATCAGAAATTAGTTCTGAGGTTCCATAAACTTAAAACTCATGAGCTTGAACTTAATTGAGAATTAAGTGATTGTTTTGGTTCTAGGTTTGTAATTTGAAGATCCTAAGATAATTTCATAAAACTTGGGTTAATGGATAATGAGTTAGCTTTGATCAGGTCCTTAACTGAGTTAGACCTAGGGTTAGATTAAATATGAACTTAGTTAAAAAATTGATCAAATCTAATTAATAGTTAATTAGAATTAGGTCATTTCTTTAGATCAATTCAATAGTTGTAGTTGATCAAAGTCCATACATCTAACAAATGGATACTGATCGTGGCTTAGTGGTCAAACCTGAGTCTTTAGGCAAACCAAATCAAAATTGATAAATCAATTGGTATCTAAGATAAGTCTGGCATTCTAGATTGGTGGTTTTTGATTGGCAGCCCGCTTGCCTAGCCATTTATGATGATGTTTAAGGCAAGCCTTGGCAGACCCTCCCACCGATCTTACTTACCTGGCCAATGTAGTTAATCAACTTTTGATTAGGTTGCTCATTGATTCATGCTAACTCATGTCACATAGAAAATCAGTGAGACTGATCTAGGTGCCCATGGACTGAAATTGATCCTAGTCCTTGTTGATGCTTGAGAAGTCAGTAGGAGGACTTGACTTGGTAAAGTCAGTAGGAGCAAATTGGTCCATATCCTTTCTATCCTTAAATTATTAATAATTTAAATTCTCTAAAATTATTAGGTCCTTAAAATGATAAAATTATAAAGATAATTGAGTCATAGCCTTCCATTAAGGTGTTTGATAATGAATCCATTAACTCAATAATCATTGGAGGCCCATAGGCCTAGTGTTTGTTGACTAAAGAAACTTCATTCATCATATGACGACTTGGATGTATCTTTCTAATAGTGGTTAGGTTGACCAACTATAGTTAGGCTTAATCATTCGTTAGTTAGATGCACCAAGTATAGTTATATTAATGGTTGGACCTAATCGGATCCTTGCAGTGGAGGCCCTAGCCTATTAATATGATTTTTGGGACAAAATTAAATTACTAAAAATTATTTGAAGAAATAATTGGTTATGAATCTATCCTTAGATGTACATGGATTGACCAACCACAGTTGGACTTATGTGCAATCTATGTGGATTCTAGTACCTACTAGGGAATTAAAGTAATTCTCTGAATTGGAGATAGAGGCTACCAATTTGAATAAAATAGTGAAAGAACCTTAAGACTAAAGTCCAAGACTCTAGACTTAATATAATTCATATACTTAGGTCATTATTCTCTTTTCTCAAAATAAGGCTAAACCCTAATTGCTACTATCACTGTTAGACAGTGATGACTTATGGGATCCAACTTTGATAATTAGTATCGAAAGTTGAATTTGGTTCAGTAGTATGAATGGATTCATATTGGAGCCTCTTAGTCCAGTAAAAATAATTAGTCCAAAAATTGATCCAAATTAGGCATGGTGCTTCTACTGTTAGAAGCAAGGTCATAGGAAGAAGAATTGTCTTGCTTTCCTTGACCATAATAGGCTGAACATGAGAAAGGAGCAAAAGTTGCTTATTAAAAATGTTATATGATAACACCTTAAAATTTTTCTGTATATAATTCTACTACATGGATATTAGATGCTGGTAGTCTTATGCAATTTGTTGCAAAGACTACAAGTAAGTGAGATATTTGAAAATGGTAAGAAATATCTGAACATTGGGAATGAAAGTCTTGTTCTAATCCTAGCTTTAGAAATTATCAAGCTTATTTTCAAATATATCATTTTAAGTGATTGTCACTATTATCCATCGTTTATGATAAATGTGATCTCTGATGGCTTTTTGGTCAGAGATGATTATCATTTATAAATAAAGAGGATTATTGTGATATTATTATGAATAATATTACAGTAATACATGGATAATAAAGAAATGATATTTAATATTTATACAATCTATTAAGTGTAATGTACACACCCAAGCTAAATTATGTCATGGATGTCTATCTTTGGCATTATAGGCTTAGTTATCTTGACAAAAATAGGATAAATGGGTTAGCTTGAGAAGGAAACCTCGACATCAATGATTATGAATCATTGATAGTCTGTAAATCTTATCTTCTTAGGAAGATGACAAAGTTATCTTTTACTGAAAAAGATGAAGGAGCCAATAAAGTTCTAAGTCTCATACATAGTGATGTATGTGGATCTATGAACTTAAGTACCAAAGGAAGATATTTATATTTCATTACAGACGATCTATCTGGGTATGGGTGCATCTGGGATGAATCATTTCAAATGTTCAAACGATTCAATAATGAAATAAAAAAACAAACTAGATAAGATATTAAAACTCTTTGATCAGATTAAGGAGGCGAATATTTATCTAGTGAGTTTGTGACATATCTAGAAAAGAATTGGATTCTCTCTCAGTGGATTTCTTTTTGAAACATAGTGTATTTAAAAAAAGAAATTAAACTTTATTAGACATGATTCAATCCACAATAAGGTTCACTAGTCTGCCTGTTTTAGGATTGTGCTCTTGTGACTACTTGATTTACTCTGAAAATTTATACCGAGTGAATTTGTTGCATAGACTCCATAATGGATATGGATTGGATGTAGACCTAGACTCTCTCACCTTCGAGTTTGGAGTTGATCGGCCTATGTCAAAGATTTGCACATAGATAAACTTGGATCCTAGTCCAATAAGTGTTTAAGGGTTATTAATTCTACTATGCTAAAGAACATAAGATGTTTATTAGCAGTAGGGCATTCCTTTTAGAAAGAAGTTTCTTAGAGAACGAACTGATGCCTGTCAAGTTGAATTTATAAAAGTTTGACTGGTAGAAAAGAACCGACGTTATCTGATAAACCTATAGAACTAGATTTGATCAGATCAAATTTGGAGCCCATTAAAATGTCACCTTTAAGGAGATTTGGTAGAATACCACGTTAGTCGGACAGATACTTCAGTATCTAGGTCTGGGATGGTAATTCTATTGAGCTCGATGAGAACAATAAGGATCTGATCACCTATGGGGATACAATGCAGTGGCCTAACTTTGAGAAGTGGCTTGGAGCCGTACGATCCAAATTGAAGTCTATGAAAATCAATAGTGTATGGATACTAGTTGATTCACCTGAAGGGATAAAATTCATTGGGTGTGAATGGATTTTTAATAGGATCAAAGTAGCACAGACGAAAAGATAAGGACCTATAAAGCCCATCTGAGTATTATCTTAGAGTTCGAACATACGTTCTGAATGCATATCTTTGTTATGAACAAAGACAAACCCTGTATTTATAATTGAGAAAAATATTTTATAGTGTTATTTTTTATGATGTTTGAGGATGAAATTTTCTTAATAAAAAATGGCATTCCTACATTGTAATGAATAAAGGTTTAGTTATCATTTTATTTCTTCATGTATGAGACCAGACATGGTATACTCACTAAAGGTAGTGAGCAGATACTAGTCTGATCCAAGTGCGAGCCACTGAAAGATTGTATAGACAACCTTAAGTACTTGAAAAATACTAAGGTTCAGTGACTCAAATATGGAGGTATTGACTTAAAATATGTGGATGTTTTAATTTTAGTCAAAACATGATGACAACAAGAGAATATTAGGTCATACCCTAATTGTAGGAGCAATCTACTGGAAAGGTTCCAAGTAGTATACTTTAGCCTATTTAGTTAGTGATGTAAAGTACATCATGGCATATGACGCTGCCATGTAAGCTGCGCAGTTGTTGAGGTTTATTAGCTGGTTGGGAGTGGCACTCTTCACCAATGGTCCAGTCCTATCATAGCACTGGAGCCATAACTTAGGCTAAAGAACCAAAGGACAAGCATATTCTACATCGCTTTCATCTTACATATTAGATCTGGATGACGTCGATCATTAGAAGATCGATGAAAATGGAGAACTTGACTGACCCATTTACTAAGGCCTCGAAACTAAGATGTTCTATGAACTCAAGTGGAAGATTGGATATTTGATGTCATTTTGATTGGCTTTAGTCTAAGTGAAAGTTGTTGAAAAATATATCCTAAAGTCAATCATCTAAGTGGTAGATGATTGAAATTAGTATATGAATTATCTAATAATAATAGTTATTTGGCTGATTCATCATAAAAGTTCTATCTTTCTTAAATAAACTCCTAAATTATGATGAAGTCCTTAGAACCATAATCAATTGATAAAGGAGGATTTATCGAATGATTCTTGAACTGTTCATGATCAAATCATAAGTTATTAATAAGGATGATAACTTATCGAGTATAGATCGCTGTACACTATATATGTTGGTTATTCTCATAACTAAGTGGTGTGGAGATATTGGTATAGCATCTAGATGAGATATAGGAGTACATCTATACTGAACGTGACCAATATGGCATTCTATTGTCAAGAGTAGCTAGCTAAGGCCAATGGATGTAAGTATCCCTCCGACTTGAGATCACCATGGTGATTGTAAGCAACTCACTATTCTTTAATACTGGACTGTCTGTATTTCTAATATAGATTTAAAAGATTTTTGGGTATAGTCAAGTACTTGTAAAGTCGGTGTGTGAGTCAAGATGGGATTGACCACTCTTGATTAGTTTTAGAAAGAGAATGTCTCATGTGTTTCAATTTAGCAAAACCTAGGCCTGGGTAATCCTCATGAGGTGTCACAGGATTTGCAAAATTTTAAGGTACAATAGAGATGACTTGTATGAGTGTTGACAGCATACTCAAAGTCATCTTGAGTATTATTTATCATAAGGATGAATTATATGATAACCATAGGCCTGGGTTCTAAGAATGTTGCTTTGCATACATTTGACCTATCCGAACGTCAGGTACCATTACTAGATGGTCATTTTGATTGCTATAGAAATTGATTCCTATGCTACCAGCTTAAGTTCGAACCTATGGGGTCAAATACATTAGAGCTTGTAATCTAATTAGATGGTTAATCTATGATTGAGAATCGTTCTAAGGTCAAACTATCAATGCAATTGATGTTTGACCTAATGCAAGTGTTGTAGGAGGATTGATTAGCAATTGAATTACTAATTAGATCAATTTGATTGAGCTATTAAGCTGAGATCAAGTCTAATTAAATTAGAATTAGTTTGGACTTAATTATATTAAGTCTAATTAGTTTATTGGATAAGCCAATTGCAAGGAAGAACAAGTCCTTGTTAGACTAGGACTTGAGTGCACCTAATTCCAAATTGACTTGAGATTTAAATCTAATTTAAATATGGTTTAAATCTGATTTAATTAGGCTTGTAGTTAGACTAGGATCATCCTTAATTGGGTTGCATTTAATTTGATTTAAATGAGATTTAAATTAGTTTCAAACTTATTTTGATCTAATCAAATAGGAGTCCTAGTTTGACTTGGACTCTCTCTCTTTTCTTGTACCTAAGAAAGCACACACCCGCACTTCATTTTTAGAAGTTAACGTAACTTAGTTACATGCCTAAGAATGATTTCCTATACCCCATAATCTGGAGGTTTTGGAATAAATTTTGAATTGATCAAAATTGGAAAGTAGTTATGCATGGGATTCTATTTGATAGAGTCCTTAAAACCTAAAACTCTATCTCTCTCTCTCTATGGAAATAAACTCCACACCTCCCATATTTTTGTGCACCCTTTTTCCATCCTTTTAGGAATGTTTTTTCTAGTTCTCCAAGTTAAGAAAGGGATGGGGTGGCATCCAAAAGTTGGACACCCCCAAGAGTCCTTCTAAGACTAGTCTTTGACCAAGTCTTTGGTTGTTAACCATGCCACTTTTCAAGGCCCTTTGAGGACATGATAAATCCTAGAAAATTCATGAAAAACTAGAGAAAAAAGAGGAGAAGGCATGGTGGTTTTGGGATGCCGATATTTTTGGAGAAGAGCCTTCAATTAAGACATCAAAGGTTGATATCCTGAAGAGACAAGGTAAGAGAAGATTGTCTTCTCTATATTTTTTTTTATGTATTTTTTCTCTTATTTATTATTTATGATTTTATATGATAAAAATTTGAGAGAGAGTGGAATAGGGTGTGGGGATAAGTGCTCCAAGTTGTTGGGGCTTGATGTTCTTTTTGGACATAATTTGATCATGTCCTGATGAGAGAAGGAGAAGAGAAGAAAGCTCTTCTTTTAGGATTTCTTGGAGAACCCATCTTCTCCAATTTTTATGAGAATTTTATATGAATAAAATTAGAAATCTTAGATCTAGAAACCTAAAAAAAATCTTAGAGGATAAGGTTTCCTCTTATCCTAGCATAGAGATGTTTTCAGGATATCAATCATTGATGTCCTGAAGGATAAGATGTGAGCTCAAAAGTGACACTCTCAAGTCTTGAAAATATGAGAAGACAGATCATGGAAAGATGGGAGCGAGCCAAAAGAAGAATCAGTCTCAATAATAAAGTTTAGAAACTAGGCCAGCTCACTCTGAGACTGAGTTGGCTCAGTTGAAAACTGGGTTGGCTCAATCCAGGATTGGGTTGGTTAGGTCTCAAAGAAAAATCCAAACAAAGAGTAGCATTTTTGGACTGTTGGCATGGTACACAACTAGGTCGGCTCAGTCTAGGACTAAGCTGACCAGTCGTAGGTTAGTTGGCTCAGTCTAAAACTATGCTGGCTCAATTTTTGCGGGTTATTATTTTATGTACATGGGTTGTTTGAGTTTGAAAAGTTTTTTTATGAGCTTGGGCTTGATCCTTTGTAAAGTATATATACTGAAAATAGGTCAAGATTGTAAGAGTGCTGAAATATACTGAATAAAAGTTCTTTTCTTGCAAAAATTTCTTCTTCTCTATTTTTTAATTTATTTGATCATGCTTCCATACAGATCTCTAAGAAGTACTTTCTTGTTGCTTGGCTAATCACTGGTGGCCACGTCGATCCATGTGGAAAGAGCATATATTCCCAATATTTGGTATCAGAGTGGTGTTGCATGGAAGGAAGGAAGACACCTAGGATTTACTACATCCAAGATCTGTTGCACCAAGTTTTATTCTAAAAATTTGTAGTTTGCTTCGTGGTTGTCTCTAGATTGAGGTGGAGATTGTTTACATGGAGGAATGGTGATACAGAAGTTTGGAAAGAGGATCTAAGGCTAGTTAGATCTTCTATGAAGGATAGTTTTACTGGTATGTGATCGTGAAGGGTGTTAGGGATCTATTCTTGACTTGTAGTCATGGGATCAAGTGGATTCAAGGTAGATTTTGAGAAGTTCGATGGCAAGGAAAATTTTACTCTATGGCAGCAAAGAGTAAAAGAACTTGTTGGTTCAGCAGAGGATCTACAAGATCTTGACAAAAGAAAGGCCGAAAAAGATCAATGCTGAGGATTGGAAAGAGTTGGAGAAAATTGCTTTTAGTACAATCTGGATATGCTTGGCTGATCAGATTTTGCCCAAGGTTTGCACAAAGACTATGGCAAAGGGGCTCTGGAAGAGACTGGAGAACACATACATGAGGAAGAACATGACAAATAAGCTATGGTTGAAGAAATAGCTATATAGTTTGAGGATACCTGAAGGCAGAGATCTTGTTGCACATATCCAAAGGTTCAATCAGGTGTGTTCTGAGGTGATGAGTTTGGATGTGAAGATCGATGAGGAGGATCGGGCATTGTTGCTATTATGTTCTCTCTTAGGTTCGTATGATGGTCTTATAACAACTTTAGTTTATGGAAAGGAGATCCTAAATTATGAAGAGGTTGTTGGTGTGCTCAGATTAAATGAGCAAAGGAAGAAAATTTGCAAGGGAGACCTTAAGTCTGAGATCTTGGCTGTGAACGAAAAATAGGAAAGATCAAAGGAGAAGATGAAGAAAATCTAAGGGCAGATCAAAGTCTCATGATCAAAGAAAGATTATATTAAAATATTATAAATGTCATCAGCCTAGACACCTGAGGAGAGATTGTCCCATTTTAAGATCAAAAAAAGGGAAGGCTAACAAGAAAGATGATATAGTTTCTATGAGCAGTGGAGAAGACCTGCTAGTTGTATCAGATGGATCCATAGAGTGTGATACTATGTGGATATTAGATTCAGCATGCTCGTACCACTATACTTCTCATCGAAAGTGGTTAGCTATCTACCAGAAGGCCGATGGTGGAAGTGTCAGCCTTGGAGATGATCACCCATGCAAAGTAGCTGAAATTGGCTCTATCAGGGTGAGGATGTACGATGGGATCATTCATACATTATCAAATGTCAGGCATGTATTGGAGTTGAAAAGGAATTTGATTTCTTTGGACTACTTGGAGGATAGGGTTATGCTTTTAGTAGCCAGGCTGGGAGTGGATGTTTGAAAATTTTCAAGAAAGCTTTGGTGGTGATGAGAGGTAGAAGACTAAGCAACAATCTTTATAGAATGGAAGGCTCAATGGTAAATGATAGTGCAGAGGTGCTAGCAGTGGCATAGGAGGAGTAGATTTTATATCAATTGTGGCACTATCGAATGGGTCATATAAGTGACCATAGGCTCATAGAACTAAGCAGAAGAGGTATGATTCCAGCCCTGAAGAAGGAGGGCACAGATCTTTGTGAGCCATGTATCTTTGGCAAACAGCATAGGATGAAGTTTGCTAGAAGTACTAAGTGCAATGAGGGAGTGCTGGATTTAGTGCACTCGGATGTGTGGGGATCAGCTCCTATATTAGCTAGAGGTGGGGCAAAATACTTTGTTACTTTCATTGATGATTTCTCAAGTAAGGTATGGGTTTATCTGATCAAAGAAAAATCAAAAGTGTTTGCCCAGTTTAGAACCTAAAGAGCTGAAGTAGAGAAGGAGTTAGGAAGACAGGTAAAATGTCTGAGGTCGGACAATGGAGGGGAGTATACTAGCCTGAAGTTTAGGAGGTACTATGAGGAAAATGGCATCAAACGTCATTACACAGTGAGGATGACTCCCCAACAGAATGGTGTCATGGAGAGGATAAACCGGACACTGACCGAGAAGGCACGGAGTTTAAGGCTACAGTCATCACTCCCAAAGTACTTTTGGGGTAATGCTCTAACTTTTTTTTGTTTTTTTGTGAACAGATCCTCTCATTATAAGCTGAATGGAGGCATTCCAGAAGAGGTCTGGAGTGAAAAGAAGTTGGAGCTTGGCCACCTGAAAGTCTTCGGTTACATATCCTATGCACATGTGAAGGCAACCAAGAGGAGCAAATTGGACCCAAAATTTTAAAAGATGACATTCATAGGATATCCACAAGGAGTTAAGGGGTACCTACTATGGAACTCTCAAGCACAGAAGTCAGTGATCAGTAGGGATGTTGTCTTTGATGAGAAAAGCATCTTGAGGAGGTCTGAGATAGATGGAACTAGGGAAGCAATGGTGAACAGCGGTGACCAGTCAGAGAATGATGGCATGCAGGTTACATCCACTTACAGGAGTATTCCTATTGAGGAGGAGCTGGGCAGAAAAGTATAGTCTTATATTGAAAATCATTATGGAGGGCCGACAGTTCAGATAGATGTGCAGGAGTAGCCACAGACATCAGGCAGAGATGTGCCAGTGGGAATGGCTTTGCATAAGCTCCAGCATACTATTAGGAGATGGATCAGATATGGCATTGATGAGGTTATCTCTTATGCACTCATCACTGCTAATGGAGATCCAGAGAATTATGCAGAGGCCATGGAGAGTGAGGATCATGATTCATGGATGTAGACCATGATGGAGGAGATGGAATCCCTCGAGAAGAATCAGACATGGCAGCTGGTGGATCTTTCAGAGAGTGCATGACCTATTGGCTCAAAGTGAGTGTTCACAAAAAGGAAGCACCTTTAGATTATGGTGGAGTCAGATTCAAAGCAAGGCTGGTAGTAAAGGGATACAAAGGGAAGGGATTGACTACACAAAAAATTTTTCTCCTATGGTGCATCATACAACTATTCGAATTTTGCTGTCACTGGTGGCACAACATAACATGGAATTGGAACAAATGGACATGAAGATGGCCTTCCTTCATGGAACTTTGGAGGAAAGAATCTACACGAAGTAGCCAGATGGTTTCATGGAGATGGAACAGGAAGAAAAGGTGTGTTTACTTAGGAATTCTTTGTATGGCTTGAAACAATCCCCTCGTCAGTGATATCGAAGGTTTGATAGCTTTGTCTTGAGCCTGGGTTTCAGCAGATGTGAACATGATTGTTGTGTCTACATCAAGGATGTAGATGAGGAGGATGCCCTGTACCTATTATTGTATGTAGATGATATGCTCATAGCTAGTAGAAGCATAGATGCTATGAAAAGATTGAAAAGGGCATTATCATCTGAATTTGAGATGAATGATTTGGGTCCAGCTGAGAAAATCATTGGAATGGAGATTTGTAGAGATAGATGCAAAGAAGTGCTCCATTTGTCACGAGGAAAGTATGTCCAGAAGGTTCTAGAGAGGTTTGGGATGGGAAAGACCAAACCTGTAGAGACGCCATTGCCGAGCCATATGTCTCTCTCCAAGTTATAATGCCTCCAGTTAGAAGAGGAGAGAGTACATGGAATGAGTCTCTTATGCAAATGCTGTAGGTAGTGTGATATACACTATGGTGTATTGTAGACCAAATATAGCAGATGCTACGAGCACAGTTAGTAGATACATGACTAACCCTGAGAAGGAACACTGGAAAGCATTGAAATGGATATTGAGATATCTGCATGGAACAAGGGATTATGGTTTGGTATTTGGTGGGCAGCTGGGAGGATTTGGAGAACAATCTGTGAAGATGTGTGAAGGTTCAGATCCTCTGGAAGGATTTGTTGATGCAAATTATGCTTGTGATCTTGATACAAGGAGGTCTGCTACTGGATATCTCTTCTACGTATATGGTGGACCGATGTCTTGAAGATCAATCCTTCAATCAATCATGGCCTTATCTACCATAGAGGCCGATTACATTGGGATAACGGAGGCTGCAAAGGAAGCCC
This sequence comes from Cocos nucifera, assembly GCA_006176705.1. Classification (NCBI taxonomy): domain Eukaryota; kingdom Viridiplantae; phylum Streptophyta; class Magnoliopsida; order Arecales; family Arecaceae; genus Cocos; species Cocos nucifera. The sequence goes on from QRFJ01001503.1 coordinate 203,918, forward strand.
TTTGGCTTAGGAGGTTGATTGATGAGTTGGGGGTGAAGCAGAGCAAGGTTACACTATTCAGTGATAGTCAGAGTGCCCTATTGTTGGCACAGAATCTGGTCTATCATGCACGCACAAAGCATATAGACATGAGGTACCATAAGATCAAAGAGCTGGTGGAGGAAGGTGAAGTGGAACTGATGAAGGTTCATACCAAGGAGAATCAGTCTGATGCACTTACAAAGGTACTCCCCAGAGACAGCTTTCAGAGATGTATGGTACGGATGGATCTGTTGAGAAGAGATGAGTTCACAAGGACTTGAAAGCATCAAGATGGAGAATGTGAGCTTAGAAGTGGCACTCCCAAGTTTTGGAAACATGAGAAGACAGATCATGGGAAGATGGGAGTGAGCTGAAAGAAGAATCAGTCTCAATAGTAAAGTTCAGAAACTGGACTGGCTCACTCTGAGACTGAGCCTGCTCAGTTGAAAATTGGGTTGGCTCAGTCCAGGACTAGGTCGGCTAGGTCTCAGGGAAAAATTCAGATAGAGAGCAGTATTTTTGAGCTATTGGCATGGTACATAACTAGGTCGGCTCAATCCCAGATTGAGTTGACCTAGTCGTAGGTTAGCCAGCTCAGTCTGAAACTGGGTCGGCTCAATTTTAGCGGATTATTATTTTATGTGCGTAGATTGTTTGGGTTTAGAGAGTTTTTCTTTTAGCTTGGGCTTGATCTTTTGTAAAGTATATATACTGAAAATAGGGCAAGGTTGTAAGAGTGCTAAAATATACTGAATAAAAGCTCTTTTCTTCCAAAAAACTCTTCTTCTCTTCTTCTCTATTCCTTGATTTATTTGATCATGCTTCCGCAGAGATCTCTAAGAAGTACTTTCTTGTTGCTTGGCTAATCACCGACAGCCATGCCGATCCATGTGGAAAGAGCGCATATTCCCAACAGAAGATTTATCTTCTCTTAGGATTTATTTTTTCTTGATTTTATTTTTTGATTTATAAGAGATCCAAGGGTTAGATTTCTCCCTTATTCCTCCTTATGTTCTTCATCTCTTGGAGTGTCCAAGAGATCCAAAGAACATGTATTTGATTGACCATCAGGAGGGATCCGTGAGAAGCTAGCACTTCGAGTAGATCTTTGTTTGACGAACCTCCGATTTATGTTGTAGATTCGTGTGGATCACCTATAGAGGCTGGACACATATGCAGCTCTAAAAGTAACAACAAAAATCAACTATGGAGTTCTCGACCCATGCAAAGGTAAGAGATTTGATCTCTTGGTAACCTAGATATGATCTAAGGCTAGATCTAGAATTGTTCTAGATCTAGGTATTGATATGATCAATACCACTTATGATTAAGTTAATTTTAGATTTATATTTGCATCATAATATGTTATAGATCCTTGATGTAGGATTTTATAATCTGATTACATGCATATTATAGATTAAACTATTTAATCTATGTCTTCCACTGCTTTAATTTCGAAAAAGTTTTAAAATCTATGCATAAAACCCTACATGTTTCCCTACATCTGCAACATATTTGCTATAGTTTTCTTTCCACTAAAATGTCCCCCACATGCTAGCGAGTGGTAGAAGGTAAGAATGCTTTGGACTTCACACTCGAGGATACAACGTCAAATTACTTGATCTGGGCAATATTTGAATAACTCTAGTTCTTCCTAGAAATAGTACTTTACTTGGGAAAAAAATCTATTTTTCTCTTGTTGGGTTTAGTGAGACGGGATTTGTTCCACTACCAAGTAATTGACTATATGAGTGAATCAGGAAAGACAAGTAGAAGTGATTGAAAAGAGTTGTTCGTTTGGGAACCTATCTTTGATCGTTTCTCTATTATGTTTTACCAAGATTCTAGAAATGTGATCTACTATCAAATTCTCGAAATCCTTTTTGTCTAAAATTTTTAAATCAAATTATTGTAATAAAATGATCCATCTAATCAGCCTAGGTTTCATATCCTTTTTGGATAGCAGATGTTTTAGTGCTGCATGATCAGAGTATACTAGGACCTTGGAGCCCAAAAGATATGATCTAAATTTATCCAGGGCAAACATAATGGCAAGCAACTTTTTTTCGGTCATGGTGTAATTCAATTGAGCATCTGAAAAAGTTTTGCTTGCATAATAGATTACATGTGGTTCCTGATTGAACCTTTGCCCTAGGACTACCCCTATAGCATAATCAGAAGCATCACACATAATCTCAAATGGTAGGGTTCAATTTGAAGGTTTTATGATCGATGCAGTGGTTAAGGTAGTTCTGAGTTTATTGTAAGTGGTCAAGCAATCTTCATTAAAATCAAAAAAAAATTTCTTGGCTAGGAGGTTACACAAGGGTCATGATATTTTACTAAAATCTTTAATGAAGCGCCTATAGAAACCTACATGGCCTAAAAAGGATCGCATTTGTTTAACCATGGTTGGGGGAGGCAATTTTGAGATTACTTCAATCTTTGCTTTATCTACTTCGATCCTCCGCTTAGATACAATATGCTTGAGCATATTCCCTCACGAACCATAAAACGGCTCTTCTCCCAACTTAAAACTAAATTTATCTCTACACATCGTTGAAGAACCTTGGCTAAGTTCTGAAGACAGTCATCAAAAGTAGAGCCAAATACCTAAAAATCATCCATGAAGATCTCTAGGAATTTATCAATCATATCAGAAAAGATGGCCAAAATGCACCATTGAAAAGTGGCTGGTGCATTGCAGAGATTGAATGGCATATGTCTGAATGCAAATGTTCCATATGGGCATGTGAAGGTGATTTATTCTTGATTAGTAGGAAATATTGGGACTTGATTATATCTTGAATATCCATTCAGAAAATAGAAGAAACTTTGTCCTGCTAGCCATTCTAGAATTTGGTTAATAAAAGACAAAGAAAAATAATCTTTCCTAGTAATGACATTCAGCTTTCGATAGTCCACACATACTCGTCAATCAATTGTTACACGAGTAGGAATTAACTCACCCTTGTCATTCTCTACTAAAATAATACCTGACTTCTTAGGTACTACTTGGGTTGGACTAACTCATTGGCTATCTAAAATTGGGTAGATAATTTCAGCATCTAGCCATTTTACCACTTCCTTTTTCATGACTTCCTGCATATTCGGATTCAATCTTCGTTGCATGTCCCTATGTGGTTTTGCCTCAATCTCGTAGCGAATGTGATGCATGCAAATAGAAGGATCTATACCCTTTAAATCAACAATCGACCATTCTATAGCCTCTTTGTGCTCTTTGAGCATCCCTATTAGTTTGTCTTCCTGGTCAGTGGTTAGGTCAGATGCAATGATTGGTGAGAGAATATCATTGGGTCCGAGAAATGAATATTTTAGCATGACAGGAAGAGGCTTTAGCTCTAAAGTAGGTGGTGCTTCCAAGGATCGTACTAGAGGGCTTGATTGAGTTGGTAATTGCTCATACTTTATAGTCCAAGGGGGAGTGGTGCTAAAATTGGGAAGTTCTAGCAAAGCATGTACTTTTTAGTGTATCCATCAATATCAAAAGTATCCACTTTGAAATGTGTTAGGCAAGCCTATAAAGGACCTGAATTGAGCAAGGCAGGAGCTTTATCTTCTACAACTTTCTCTAATAAGTTAATCTCGTTATGGTCATATGTAGGTGGTCCCTGAGATGCATTGAAAATATTCAACCTTAGCTTCTTGTTCCTAAAAGATACATCCATAACCCTGGTCTTACAATTTATACAAGCATTAGCAATTGCTAAGAAGGGTCTATCTAGAATGATTGGTATTTGGCTAGGATTACTACCAGATTCCATATCTAGCATAAGAAAGTCAACAGGAAAATAAAATTCATCTACTTTCACCAACACGTCTTCCAGCGTTCCATGGGGTACGTTAATGGATCGGTCTGCTAGTTGCAAGATCATCATCATGGATTTTAGCTCTCCAAATCCAAATAGGTCATATACAGAGCTCAAGAGAAGGTTGACACTTGCACCAAAATCTAATAATGCCTTCTTAATCGTGAGGTCCCTTATGACACAAGAATAATTGAGGTACCTGGATCCTTCAATTTGGGTGGGGCAATTTGCTAAAACACTGAGTTGGCCTGCTATGTTAGGTGACTTTTCTTGGTATCTATGCCTTAGATTTTTGTTTCTATGTGCACAGATCCTTTAAAAATTTAGCATAAGGCGAGACTTGCTTAATGGCATCAAGAAGGGATAAGTTTATCTGAACCCATTTAAATAGTTTCAGCATTTCATTCATTTTTATACTCTTCTTATTAAGAGGCAAAGGGGATTCTAAAGCACTGAAAAATGGAGCCTTAGGTTTAGGTGCTAGGTTAACAGGTTCTTCCCACTCTTTAGATTTCTTCTTTTCTGATGTGGCCGAAATTGGTTACTCTTGTTGTTGGGTTACTTTAGGTTGATTTAAAATTTTTCTACTTCTAAGAGTCATAATCGATTTGGCATGTTTGAAAAATTTTTTAGAACTAATGGAGCTTTCAGCCATGTACTGCCCTTTCGGATTATTGATGAGCTGACTAGGTAATTTGCCTTCTTCCTTCCTACTAAAAGCTATTGCTAGCTGACCTATTTGGGTCTCTAGCTTTGCTATTGACTGTGTATGGGAGTGAAGGAGTTGAGTATTCATTTCTAGTCCTTTAAGTGCTTGCAACACCTTTTCTTCAAAAGTCAAGCTATGAGTACTTAAAAGGATTGAGGAGGGTTCTGGTATTGTTGCTGGGATGGATACCTATAAGTCACATCTGGGTAACCTAATCTTTGTTGCACAAGAGGAACTACTAGTTGTGGTTTCCATAAGAAATTCAGATGGTTTCTCCATCCTGGATTGTATGTACTAGAATTGGGATTGTTTTCTGATCTATGAGTAGTTTGGGTTTGATGGACTTACTCTTGTACATATTCAGAAAATTATGGTGCAATTGGACACTTACTCACACAGTGAGTAGGGCTCAAACATAATGCACATATATCTTGCATCTTATGGGATGGAGAAGGGGAATAATCGATCAAACTTTTTGGACAATTCATCTACCTTATGATGGATGTCTATGGAGTTTCCTACTTCATATATTCCACCTCTCTTTGGGCTTAACATGGGTTTATCTCTAATGAAAGTAGACATATAATGTAATGAATTTTCACTTAAAATTTTAGATAGTTATCATGCTTCATCCTCACTTTTGAGCATGAATGTTCCACCGCATGATGCATCAACCATTTGTCGATGTCTTTCAGATAGTCCATTATAAAAACATTAGATTAACTGCCACTTGGGTATAGCATGGTGGAGACATTTTCTAATAAGATCCTTTAATCTCTTCCATGTTTCATGAAATATTTCTCCATCTAATTAGGAGAAACTAGCTATTGGTTTTCTTATTTGATTAGTTTTTCCTATGAAAAAATATTTCTTGAGAAACTCCCCTTGGAGCTGGTCCCAGGTTGATATAGTCATGGAATCCAAAGTATGTAACTAGTATTTGGCTTTGTCCTTAAGTGAGAAAGGAAATAATTTCAACCTAAGGGCATCATCGGAGAAGTTGTGAATCTTGACAATTGAGCAAATCTCAAGAAATTCTTCAAGATGTTTATAAGGGTCCTCGTTACTAAGTCCATAAAATGAAGGTAACATTTGGATTATACCAGACTTAATTTCATATTGTGTGGCCTCTACAGGGGGCACTTGAATACAAGGAGAGTAGGTGTATGTGGAAGGAGTTAAGTACTCATTCAACAGCCTAGGTGGATCATTCTCCTAATTTCGATCCATGTTTTCATGTCTGTTGGCTCTAAAGGTTCTTTCTATTTCTAGATCAAAAGGTTGGATTTCTAGTCCTAATGATGTACGACCAAGCATACACCCAACAATTATACCTTAGTGCAGGCATAAAAAATTTCAATTTTTATTATTATTGTTTTTTTTTTTTTTGAAATAACATGGGATAAGAGTGAAGGAAATCTAAAGAGAAGAACTTAAGAATCCTAAATTTATGAGAAGGAAGAAATTAGTTAATGTTTAGGTGTTAATTGCAATCAAATTAAGCAAGCATGGATTCTCTATCCTAGGATTAACCTAGATCTAGACAGCTCCTAACTTCTAAGATCATCTTTGAGCACTCCAAGCCCAAGACTGACTAACTGACTCGGCTAGGTAAGTGTAAGATATGGAAGGCTTCCTGCTCATTACTTTTCTTAGACACCAACTGAGTTTGCCAGGTTAGTCAACAGAACCAATTGAAAACCATTTTCTTAAACCACTTTCCTTAGACACCGAACAATTAACCAATCTACACTCGGTTCAACTCTAGGGCTTTCTTATCCTATTGAGCTCAAAATTTCTAGGATTGACGTCTAATTGATTTTAAAATTAAGGCTTGATTTAATACAAAATGAAGGATATGATTTTTGGGCCAAGGTAGGGTGATGAAATCTCCATCTTATCTAATTAATGAGTTATTGCCCTTAAGATTAATTATGAAAATAAGATGCAACAAACCAAGATGTCAATCTTCATGATTAGCACACAATCAAAACTAAATTAAATTAATTTATTTCTCTCTTTAGATTTTATGATTAGATCTTTAATTTTCTAAATGGGTTATGAGGTGTCAATGTAGAGATTTTTTTAAACAAATAATTAAAATAAAAGAAATTTTTGAATTAGAAGTTAACTCATGAATATAAATAAACTAAAGCAATTCAGCAAGTAAGCAAATATTTATAATTTTTTTAATAATTCAAGAGAATAAAAAGCAAACTAATAAATAAGGTGGTTAACTAAAAAGATTATAAATTAAAGAAAGCAATAAATATTTTTTTAACTCAAAACAACTGTACCAATGATCTTCGATAATGGCATCAAAATTTGATCGCTGTCTCAAATGATCAAATCTGACTTTTACCATATAGATAGTGTGAGTCAGGTTCGTATCCATGAGGATCGTTGATTGAGTTATATTCGAGTATTAGAATTAAAGAAGAATTAAAATTAATTGATCAACTGAGTTGATGCTAACAAGAGCAAAGTAAATCAAATGCTAATAGAAATGTAGATCAAGAACTAAAAGAAAAAGATGTCTCTGGATTTTGCTTGATTATTTGGTAAGTAGTTAATACGCTCCTACTATGCGATGAATTTATATACCATCTATCAAGATATAACCTATTTAGTGAGAGCTTGGCCTATACCTGTTAGATCACGATCCATCCTTTTGGAGTATAGGCTAGTCAAGATGAGATGCATACAAAGTAAGAAGAAATCATATTTAAAAAATAATTTATCTCAAGAGTATGAATCGTATCCGTAGATCATGGCTCGTTTCAAGAGTATAGACTACTCTAAATATGATTTTTGATAAAAGACTTGTAAAATATAGAATTGAAAGCAAAACTTTTATTTCATAGAAAGAAGAGGTACAAAAGATAAATCAAAAGAAAAATAACACTACTTGTTACATGCACTTCAAGAATTTCTCGAGACAGGAAAGTTTAATTGGACATGGACTTTCTGCTCACTGACATGCTAGACAGCAACTGGAAGAAAGGCTTATAGCAATAGAAGAAGAGATGATGGCACCAAGTGGCATGGAGAAGGATGGTGGTGGCATGAAGAATGGTGATTGCCAGATGGAAGGTGGAATGGGAATGATGGGAAAAGAGATAGAGAATGGCGGTGTTCCGTATGAAAGATGAAGGAATCAGATCTAAGATTTTAGGGCTAGATCTTGAAATTTTTTTAAGATCGGATAGCAAAAAACTAAATAAATCAAAAATTATTTATAAAAAGTAGAGAATCTCTAGATCTAAGATTCTATTACATGATTATGGCATGAGATTAAATCAAAAATTAAAAACATAAAGAAAGAACAACATGTTGATCATATCAGCATGCATCTACACAACATCTAATGTAGGTATGTAAAAACAAATTAGGTCTATATTACCTATGCAAGTTAGATGTTCTAACTTATTGATCCAGGCTTGAGGATGATGTTCCAAGCTACACACACGTCCGGTCTCTAAGAGATGTCCACACGAGCTCATGAACTTCGATCAGAAGTTCTACGTAAGAAATCAACATAGTATGCTAGTACCGTGCTGATCCTTCTTTGACAGTTGATCCGGTGCTTTCTTCTTTTGAATTTGAACTCCTCCAAAGAATAAAAGGAAGAGGAGAGATTTTAGATTTAAGACACTCTCAAAAAAAAATCTTAAAAGAGAAGGATAAGAGAAGAACAAAGCAACCCTACAAGAAGACCCTCTTCTTCTTCTTTATTCTCTCACCTAGACACCTAGATTGGTGTCTATGAAAACCCAATGTCCAAGAGGTCTCTCACCCAGGTATTCACATGCCAAAAGCACTCTCCAAGATCTAGAACATGTCCAAAAATCAGCCTAAAATTCATCCTATATAATGAGTCATAGAGGAGTCCTTGTTGGGTCAAATTCTTAGACTAGGAAAGAACAAACATGGTAACTAGTCGGGGGGCCCAACACTTGGACGCCCCTCTTTTCTTTTTCCCATGGACCACTAGAGAAAAGCATACAAAATTTCTTCTTTTCTATTAAATAAATTAGAGAGAAAATAGGGAGAATGGGTGGCATGCATGCGAGGAGTTTTAGTTTACTAAAACTCTATCCAAAGAAAAATTCAAATTAAATTCAAACTTCCTCCTTTGACCAGGTCCACAACTAATTGCCATATGAGAAAGAGAGAAGAAGAGTGGGCATGCATGAAGACTAGGGAGAGGATATTTGTCACCAAAAATAAAGGAAGAGTGGGCATGGGGGGGCGTGGGATATAGGTGGTGCAAGATGGATCCCAATCTTACTAGAATTCTATATTCGACTTGGTCAAATATGGTTTCTTAAACCAAATCAAATCAAAATTAATTCAACCCAATTTAGTTAGACCTTAATCTAATTAAGAATTTAATTAAATTATATTAAATTAAATTAAATTTTAATTTAATTTTCTAATCAAATTAAAAAATTGGATTGATCCAAGTCCTAGTTGAACTAGGACTAGTTGTTCCTTGCACTTGACTTATCCAATAAACCAATTGGACTTGATCCAATCAAGCCCAAACTAAATTTAATTAAATTATATTTAGTTAGACTTAACCTCAGCCCTCTGGCTTAATCAATTAAGTCAATTAGCAATCAGATTGCGAATCGATCCTCCTACAATGCTTGCACTAGGTTAAACATCAATCGTATTGATTGTTTAATCCTAGAATGATTCTCAATTATTGATCAACCATCTGATCAAATCATGAGCTCTAATATGTGTGACCTCATAAGTTTAAACCTAAGCTAGTAGCATTGAAATAGATTTCTATACCAATCGAAGTAACCATCTAGCAATGATACCCAATGGTCGGATAGGTCGAATATGTAGAACAACATCCTTAGAACCCATGCGGATATAGTTTTCATATAATTCATCCTCTTAACCAAAATGCTTATAGGACACCTCAGAGTTCAACAATCAATACTGATCATGTCCATATTATATTTCAAAATATCAAATCCATCTGATGGATTATCCTGACCAAGATTTTGCTATGTTGAAATATAGTGATACATTCTTCTCCAACTCTTGGAGTGGTCTATTCCATCTTGATCACACTCTGATTTTTCAAGTACTTGACTATGCCCAGAAGCCTTTCATTACTGAATTAGAAATTCAGTTAGTCTAGTACTAAAGTACAGTGAGTTGCTTGCAAGTCACTGAGGTGATTTCAGATCTAAGAGATACTTATATCTATATCCCATCAAAGACATTCTCGATAGTAGAATGCTCTAAGGTTAGTCATATTCATTGAGGATGTATCCATACATCTCACCTATATGCCATACCAGTATCTCTATACTTTTTGGTTAAGAGGACAACCAATCTATATGGCATATAGCAACCTATGCTCTATAGATGCTGTCGTCCAAATTAATAGCCTATCATTTAGTCATGAATAGTTTTAAGGACTAATTGATAAATCCTCTATTTATCAAATCTAAATAGTCCTAAGAACTTCATCACAACAATTAAGTTCATTAGAAGATGAAAATTTATGATGAAAAATATCAAAAATATATTTTATTAATTAATAAATTAATTATAATTATAATATAGCTCAATTGTTAATAGACTGATGATTGATTTTGGGATATATTTTTCAACAACTTCTACTTATCATAAAGCCACTCAGCACAGTATCTAATATCCATCTTCGACTTATAGTTGTCAAACTTCTTTATTGCCAGGGCTTTAGTGAAGGGATCGATCAGGTTCTTCTTTCCATCAATCTTCTGACGGTCGATGTCATCTCGATCCATGATCTCTCGGTTCGGATGGAAGCAGTGTAGTATGTACTTTATCCGCTGGTGTGCCTTTGGTTCCTTTACCTGAGCAATGGCACCAGTGCTATCATAATAAAGCAAGATCGGGCCATCAAGGAAGGATGCTACTCTAAGCTCATTGATGAACTTCTCAGTCACAGCTTTTTTCACGGCATCTGATGCTGCGATGTACTCTACTTTACAAATAGAGTCTGCCACAGTATGCTACTTGAAACTCTTCCAGCAGATGGCTTCACCATTCAGAGTAAAGATATATTCTGACATGCTTCTGCTGTCATCATGATCAGATTGAAAGATGGAGTCTGTAAATCCCACAAGTTTCAGATCTGACTCGTCATAAACCAACCATTGATCCTTAGTATTTCTCAAATACTTAAAGGATAGCTTTAACCACTTTCCAGTAGTTTTCTCCAAGATCAGACTAGTATCTACTCACTACTCCTAGTGAGTATGCTATATCTAGTCTTGTACATATCATGGCGTACATGATAAATCCCACTACTGAAGCATATGGGACTCTACTCATATGCTCTCTCCCTTCAGGAGTTGTCGGACAATCATTCTAAGGAAGAAAAATTCTTTGGCCTATCGGAAGATAGCCCTTTTTGAAATTCTCCATGCTGAACCTCTTCAGCACAGTATCTATGTAAGTGGACTGGGATAATCCAAGCATTCTTTTAAATCTATCCCTATAGATCTTCATTCCTAGGATGTAGGATGCTTCACCCAAGTCCTTCATGGAGAACTATGATGACAATCAGACTTTTATTCCCTACAGTGCGGGAATGGCATTTTCAATTAAGAGAATGTCATCCATATACAAGATAAGAAATACCACTGCTGGACCATTTGCTCATTTATAAATGCAGGGCTCTTCTCCATTCTTATTGAAGCCATATGTTTTGATTACCTTATCAAAATACATGTTCCAACTCTGAGATGCCTGCTTCAATCCTTAAATGGATCTCTGAAGCTTGCACATCTTGGACTCATTTATGGATGTAAACCACTCAGGTTGTATTATATATACCTCTTTGGTCAGCTCTCTATTTAGAAAAGCTGTCTTTACATCGATCTGCCCGATCTCATGTCCAGATGGATAGCAATCGCAAGCATTATTCAAATGAATTTGAGCATTACCATAGGGGCAAACGTAACATCATAGTTAACATCATAATATTGACGATACTCCTTGACAATCAGATGGGCTTTATAGATCTCCATCTTTTCATCTGTACCCCTTTTTTTTTTGAAGACCCACTTATACCCAATGGGTTTAATCCCTTCGAATGGGTCAACTAATATCCACACATCGTTAACCTTCATGGACTCCATTTTGAACTTCATGGCCTCGAGCTATTTCTCGAAATCAGGTCTCTGCATCGCATCCATATAGGTGATTGGATCCTCATAGTTCTCATCGAGTTTGATGGGCTCACCATTCCGAACCAAGAAATCATAGTATCTGTCCGACTAACGCGGTACTTTATCAGACTATCTTAATGGTGTAGGTACATTGGGCTTTAGATCTGATCTATTCAAATCCAACTTAGGTTCAGCTATAGATGTCGATCATTCAACTTGTTGAACTTCATCAAGTTCAATCTTAGAGGTAATAGTTCCTTCACCAAAGAACTCCTTTTCTAAAAAGATTGCCTTAAGAATGATGAACATTTTTTGTTCATTAGCATGGTAGAAATAGTAACCCTTACTTTCTTTGGGATATCCTATAAACACCACTTATCAGACCAGAGTCCAAGCTTATCTATATGCAAACATCTAACATAGGCCAGACAACCCCAAACCCGTAGGTGAGAGAGTGTAGGCCTATGCCCAGTCCATATCTCATATAGAGTTTTTACGATAGACTTAATCGGTACATTATTTAATATATAACATGCAGTCTCAAGAGCATAATCCCAAAATGAAATAGGTAGACTAGCAAACCCCATCATGGATCGAACCATGTGTAACAAGGTTCGATTTCTCTTTTTGATACACCATTATGTTGTGTGTTCCTGAAAGAGTCCATTGTGAGAGAATTTCATTCTCTTCTAAATATGTTAAGAACTTACTGGATAGATATTCACCTCCTCGATTCGATCGAAGAGTTTTAATACTCTTTCTAGTTTATTTTTCAATTTCACTTCGAAATCTTTTGAACATTTTAAGTAAATCCAACTTATATTTCATCAGATAGATATATCCGTACCTGAATAGATCATCTATGAAAGTGATGAAGTAGAAATATCCTAGCACTTATACTCATAGGTCCACATATATCAGTATGTACTAGACCTAAGAGCTTAGTGGCTCTTTCATCTTTTCTAGTAAAAGATGACTTGGTGTTTTTTTCAAAAAGACATAACTCATAGGTTGGAAGTGATTCACAATCACTTACTTTGAGGATTCTCTCTTGGGTCAACCTGTTTATTCTGTTCTTTTTAATGTGACCTAGCCTACAGTGCCACAGGTATATATTAGAGACATTATCTAATCTAAGGTATTTTCTAGAAGTGTACATTATACTCATAGACCATGATAAAATATAAATACCATTTCTTTATTATCGTTACATTATTGTAATATCATTCATAATGATATCACAATAATCTTTCTTTATAGATAAATGATAACCATCTTTGGCCAAAAGGCTAATATATATTATATTCATTAGGACAATAATGACATTCATTTAAAGAAATGATATTAGTATTGAGAATAAGTTCAACTATTCCCATAGCTAGAACTAGAACAGACCTTCCATCTCCAACATTCAAAAATTGCTCATTATTTTTAAATCTTCTACTAATTTGAAGTACTTGCAATAAATTGTAAATATGGACTGGACTTTCGGTATCTAATATCCAAGTAGAAGTATCATAAATAGAGAAATTATAAGGTGCTATCATATAACATCCTTGATCAGCAACTACTTACTCATCTTTCTTTTTTAGCTCATTGGGATCATGGGAATCAAGATACTGAGGATAGTTTCTCTTCCAATGCCCTTGCTTCTTATAGTGGAAGCATTCTGGCTGATCTAGATTATTCTTGGATCTTATGTTTAAACTGAGTATAGAGGCCCCAGCACGAACAATTTCATGCTACTGAACAATATTCAACTTTCAATACTTATTATCAAAGTTAGGTCCCATAAGTTTATCACTACCTAATAGTGAACGGAGAAACTATGGTTTGGGTTTAACTATATAAAGAAGAACCAAAAGCCTAATTAGTAATTAATTCATTAAACCTAAAGATTTGGACTTTAATTAAAAGGTTCTTTCACTACATTCAACTTTTGATACTTATTATCGAAGTTGGATCTCATAAGTTTATCACTATCTAATAGTGAATGGAGTGTTAGATGTGTGCCCTAGAAGCCAAATTGATTATCACTTGTAATTCACTTCTAAGGGTAATTTATAATTTTGATTATAAATTAATAATTGGGTTATCTTCGATCATAGTGTGTATTTAAAGGTGTCTATGATACATCCTTTGAGTTAATGATAATGATAATTCATAATTTTAATAGTTGAAAATTTAAGATATGAATTTTCATAATTAACTCATAAACTGCTTTCGATCATAGGATCATCACGATGATGGTGATCAATCTAAAAGATTGGTGTATGATCACTTTTTTAGGATAGATGTATCTTGAGTCTATGGTGTGGAGACACTGGAGTGAGAGTACAGGTACTCATTAGAGAATGAGGGTGCTGAGCGTGACCACCTCGAGTAGTCATAAGAAAGTCTATCTTCTCATCGATGACTAATTCGATGCTGTAGTGGTATATCTAGTTCTTTGATCTGAGGTGCATTGATAGTTTACCTTGAGGGTGTTATAGTTTGACTACACCATAACTCGATCTCCTAGTCATTCGGAATCCTGAGGTGTATGTTGGCTATAGCATGTTTATTGTAGGAATTGGATTGCACCAATAAGAAATCTATCTACCTCGGTAGATGAGGAGTAGCCCTATGATAATCATGAGATTGAGTTCATAAGCCCATAGCCATGGTAAAGTGAAGATGATAGAAAGAGTTTCTATTAGGATTTTACATTGGACTCGAATCGAATGATTAATTCATATGATAGACATTGGGTTTGATGAGTTCACCTCAACACTAATCCTATCGGGGCTCAAGATAGAAGAACCCAATCACACAGGTAACTGTATTAAGAGGTTTGCTTTCAGTTCTGATGGGTTGCCACCATATACTGTTTGGTGTCATTGGTAGATTTTGGGAGCAATTAGGATGATTTTGATGATCAATCATTCTAATTGTATGAATCAAAAAAGTTTTGATCCATCGAAAGATGTTTCGATGATGTCGATGATGGAGATCACAATATGTTTCATTACCATACAGAATTGAACCTAACTAGGTCACACAAATAAGAGTTTGGATCTAGATGTCATCAATTGAGCTATGATAATTTGCTTGATTTGGATTAGATCCAATCAGGTTCAAGGTAATCATGCTAGCACATGATTGAGCCTGACTTTCTCCTTCTGAAATCTTTCTGATTCATCGCAACCCAGTCAAATTTGAATTGACTCATTGTTATATTTTGAATGAGTTTATTTTTTATCTGACTGAAATAAGTCTAGATTAGATTAATTATAGAAATTAAATTCATTCGTAGTCAAATTGGACTAGGGTCAAAAGTTGACCTATTTGAGAGAATTGAGGGTCATCTAATCAGATGCTTTTAAACATTTCTCTAGAAATTATTTTGATTTGATTTTTAAATATGTGATGGAGCATGAGTTATGCATTGGGTGTACCAAATTTTATAATTTTTAGTGGTATTTATACTATGTTATGATAGAGTTTGATTTTGATCAAATTCTTGAGGAAAGAGTCCTAGGCGCAGTGGACTCTTCCTTATCTACTCATGTTGATACCTTTTTGAATCATTTTTGGTAAAAAAAATAGATGAGATCTAGTGGTTTTTCATGGAAAATAAGTCTTAGAGTCCTAATGATAAAATAATTGAATTATTTTGATCAAAGAGACTCTAAGTAGGCATTGGACATAAAAGCCTTTCTCACGTCAAAGTGCATACAACGCAAGAAATAATTTTTCATGCCCAAAGTCTGCCATCCCTAATATCCCATGCCCCCTCTATCATCTCTCTTCTTCTCTTCTATAAGCCTAAAAAGTTAGGCACAAATCTGAGAAGAAGGTCCAAGATTTTTGGCTTAATATTTAGGATCTACGCGATGGTGTTCGTGTGACGGACAGGCTACCTTTAGAAATAGTTTTGAAGATTCTTTGGATTAGATCTAAATTTAATTTTTAGAGAAAAGATTTATGAGGAGAAGACATTTAGATCTTGCCCAAGTGGATACCGACAGAGGCTAGGCGCGTGCGTGGCTCCTTTCAGGGAATCAATAGGATCATTACAGGATAATTAGATTACCCAATCATGTACTTTAAATTAAATCTAATTTATTTTTAATTTTTAATTTTTAATATCAGATTATTATGATTATATCTAAGAACTCTTAGATTTGATCAAATTATTTATAATTTTTTTTAAAAAATTCTCCTCAGATCTGATCAGATCTGCACGATCCTGTGGCAGAAAATTGTATTTTTTCTTCAACTGGTATCAGAGTCAGGTTAGCAGTTCTACAGATCTACCTTACATCTGATTTTATTTTTATTTATGATCTGATATTAAAAAAATTTAGATATCACATTAGATGTGATTAGATTTAAAATCAAAAAATTAAAAATTAAATAATTTAGATCTAATATGTATGTGATGCATGACTAGCTAGGTATAGAATAGTTCTATATGTAGTCTAGTATGATCATGTATTTAATGTTATTAAACATGATTTTAGATCTATTTAATTTTTATTTTTTTGATGTTATAATTATTATAATCAGATCTAAAAAAATAAAAAATAAAGTTTTTAATTTTTGATTTATTTATATGAGATATGAAAGATGCATGCTTAGACTAGTCATAGAATAGTTCTATAAGATGTCTAGAATAATTTTAATTTTGATATGATCAAATTTAAAATTTTATTTTTTAGATTTAATATATGATATTTTAGATCTGAAAGTATGCATATTGATGATATATGAGATGTATGTAAGACATGTTTTAGTTAGATCTTTTTATATGTGATATATGATCTAACTAATTTTGTGGTAAAAAATTATATTTTTGATTAAGGAGTTCTCCATGGCCATCCGATCATAAGAACAAAGTAGGATTTAAAGATCCACTCCTCTCATTCGATGGGATGTTCTAATGGTGTGTAGGGTTGCTATGCATTCGTCCTTAATTAGAAATCAGAACTTACTTTTCTACAAAATCCTAGATTCTGAAATCCTAGGATTTCTAATACATATTTTGTTCATGAAGCTAAAATTTAATTAAAAATTAAGATTATAAAATTAATTAGATCTAAAATTATAAACTTTTAGATCTAAGATATATTCATAAAATTGGGTTTAGGCTTGGGTAGCTTAATTAGGTCTAGAGGTTGATCAAACCGAATTAAGAGTTGGTTAGGTGGGATCAAAGAAAGCTTAGATTTGATCAGCCTAATAGGATTAAGTCTGGATTAAGATCGAATCATATTGAGATGTGACTCGATCAAATCAAGACCTAATTTGGCTCCGCAGTTCGAGCCTAGATTGTAGGCTAATCCTAATTGGTTCTAATTCGATAATTTGGTATCTAAGATAAGTCTGGCAGATACGATCGACTAGTTTTTAATTGGGAGCTACTCGATCTAAATGCATTTTTATCAAGCTAATGGCATATCCCTTCCACTGGTCTCACTTACCTGGCAATTTGTGTCGATCCAATTCTGATTTGAGGTGATTAACAATTCGAGCCAACCCATGCCACTAGGTTAGTCATAATTATTATGACTAGGTCAAGTCAAGTTTAAAGAAACCTAAATTAAATCTTTCTAAGAAAATATTAAGTCTAAGATCTTCCACCATTGTAAATGTGCGGGCCCTTCCTGGGGTTGATTGTTCTCAGCTGAAGACAATGATTCAATTGCATCGAGAAGATGCTACTATATCTATTAGGCATTGGATGCTACGGATTGGAGGATGGATTGGGTCCAATATTTTAGATACGGTGAGAGACCTAATCAGAAATTTAATTTATACAAATGATGGGTCTAACTTGACTAAGAAGTGGATCAATATTTCGGACACGATGAGATTCATGAATTAGAGATCAAGTTAGGATGCACCATGATTAGAGAATCATTGGACAAGAGTTGTCTACTCATCGGTTGATCCATCACTAATAACTATTAGCTGAGGTGGTGAGTCAGTTGGTGGGCTGCACCATCCACTAAAAATTTATAATCGTGGAGATTTTTGCATCTCTGCTATGGAAGTATAGAAATTCAAGTAAATAGTGGAAGCCTAATTTATTTAAAAATAAAATTTTTAAATAAATTATTTAAGTTTAATTACAAAATCTAACTAAAAATTTTGATTTTCTATAGAAAAATATTTTCGTCCAATCTACTAGCTCGTATCCTGGATACCCATAGACTGACTGGACCCAACTACAAGGATTGGCTTCGAAATATCAAAACTATTTTTGATTCCAAGAAGTTGATTCATGTGTTGGAACAGGATCCTTCCATCTTACCAGTCCATCCATCCGCTGATTAGAGAGCATCTCTCGAGAAGTGGATGGATTAAGATAACAAAGCCAGGTATTATATGTTGGGCTCGATATCTGATGAGCTTAAGCGCTAACATGAAGACGTTAAGACTAGCCACCAAATATTGGCTCACCTACAAGAGTTGTTTGGTAAACAAAGTCGTGCAGCCAAATATCAAGTCACTAAAAGATTTTTTAAGACTCAAATACATGATGGGCAGTCAGTCCAAGATCATTGTCTGATGATGATCATGGACTTAGAAGAGCTGGAGAAGCTCGGTGTCAAGTTAAATTAGGATCTATAGATTGACATAATTTTTAATATCAGATCACTATGATTAGATCTGAGAACTCTTAGATCCAATCAGATCATTTAGAGATTTTTTAAAAAATCTTCCTCAGATCTGATCAGATCTACACGATCCTATGGTGGAAAATAATATTTTTTCTTCATGGAGCAACTATGGTTTGGGTTTAACTACAAAAAGAAGAACCAAAAGTCTAATTAGTAATTGATTCATTAAACCTAAAGATTTGAACTTTAATCAAAAGTTTCTCCCACTATTTTATTCAAACTAGTAGCCTTTACCTCTAATTTGAGGAATTATCCTAATTTCTTAGTAGGTACTGGAATCCACATAGACTGCACACAAGCCCAACTATGGTTGGTCAACCCATATACATCTAAGGATAGGTTCATAACCAATTATTTTTTCAAATAATTTTTAGTAATTTAATTTTGCATTAGGTATCTTTTCAGTAAGCTAGGATCTTTACCAAAAGTCCTGGTTAGGTCCAACCATTAACATGGTCATACTTGATCCATTTAACTAATGAATGATTAAGCCCAACTATGGTTGGTCAACTTAATCACCATTTAGAGATATGCAGTCAAGAAATCATATTATGAATGATAATTCCATTAGCGGATAAGCACTAGGCCTAAGGGCCTCCAATGATTATCCAACTAATGGATCCATTATTATCCACTTAATGGAAGGCTATGATCTAGTTATCACCATAACTATTTCATTTTAAGGATCTAATAATTTTAGAGGATTTTAATTTAAGGAGGAGAGAATGTCAGATGAACCAGCTTGTCATGATCCTCCCACTGGCTTCAACAAGTCAGCTTAAGGAATATCATTAATAGGCTAGTCAAGGAGCACCTAAATCAGTCACATTGATTTACCTAATTGACATTAGTCAGCTCGAATAGTCAAGTGATCTGATCAAAACATAATTTCACCAAGAGGTTAGATAAGTTTGATCAGCAGGAGGATCTGCCAAAGTTTGCCTTAGAGACCATTATAAATGGCTAGATAAGTGGGCTGTCAATTAAAGACCACCGATCTATTTTATCTTAGATACTAACTAGTTTAATTAGTCTCGATTAGATCAACCTAACTATTCATGCTAAACCACGTAGGCAAGAATCAAGTCCATCTTGGGTCTCGTTAAAGACATGGACTTGACCAACTATAACTATTGTAATTGATCTAGAGAATCCTTGATCTAATCTAAGACAATAATTGATTAGATTTAGTCAATTCTCTAACTAAGTCCATTCTTTAATCTAACCCTAGGTCTGATCCAATTAATGGATCTAATTCCTACTAACCCATTTAATCCAATGTGTTATGATTTATGTCTTAGGATCTTCAATTCACAATCCTAGATCCTAATCAAACAACTTCTTAATTCTTAATTAAGTTTTAGACCGAGGGTTGGTGTTCGGCTTTTCAAAAATGATTTTCATATTTGTAAAATATTTTTATAGCATGGTTCTACCAATCAAGTTGTATGTTTGATTCATGATCAATATGCAAGTAAGTTAAGTATGAAACTACTTTAGATCTAATATAAATAGATTCATGTAATTGAAATATTTTCAATTCCAATCAATCATAAATTATCTTAGATCAAATCTAACATATTTATGATGATTAAAATTAGATTAAAATATTTTTAATCAGATCATAAAAATTTTTAAATCTAATCTAAAATTTTATGATCAATGTTTTAGATCAGTACGTACTAGGATAATCTCTCCACTATAAAGGATAGACCTTACAGCAGGACAATCTTATAATCAGTTCGTGCAATCTAAATTTTTATTTTTAGATTTAAAACTCTTTTAAATCTAATAAATTATAAATAAAATTATATCATATCTAATAAATTTATGATAAGAAATAGATCTACACGAACTAGGATAATCTCTCCACTATAAAGGGTAAACCTTACAGACAACTTTATAATCAGTTCATGTGATCAAAATTTTTAATTTTAGATTTAATAATCAAATAATAAATTAGATCTAACTAAGAAATAATCTAAATATGCATATATAATCATGTAATAATCAACCTAAGCTCTGGTACCAATTGAAGGAACTAGATCTAAGGTTTCAGGACTAGATCTTGAAACTTTTTTAAGATCAGACAATGAAAAACTAAAATAAATTAAAATTTATTTATAAAAAGTAGAAAATCCCTAGATCTAAGATTCTATTATATGATTATGATATCAGATTAAATCAAAAATTAAAAACATAAAAAAAGAAGAACATGTTGATCATATCAACATGTATCTACACTACATCTAATGCAGGTATGTAAAAATAGATTAGATCTGTAGTGCAAGTTAGATGTTCTAACTTGCTAATCTAGACATGAAAATGATGCCCTAAACTGCACATATGTCTGACCTCTAAGAGATATCCACACGAACCCATGAACTGCGATTAGAAGTCCTACGTAGAAAATCAGCATAGTATGCTAGTACCATGTTGATCCTTCTTCGATAGTTGATCCGGTGCTTCCTTCTTCTGGATTTAAACTCCTCCAAAGAATAAAAGGAAGATGAGAGATTTTAAATCTAAGACACTCAAAAAAAAATCTCAAAAGAGGAGGATAAGAGAAGAATAAAGCAACCCTAGAAGAAGATCCTCTTCTTCTTCTCTGTTCTCTCACCTAGACATCGAGATTAGTGTCTATAAAAACCCAACACCTAAGAGGTCTCTCATCCTAATATTCACATGCCCAAAAGCACTCTCCATGATCTAGAATATGTCCAAAAATTAGTCTAAAATTTATCCTATATAATGAGTTATAGAGGAGTCCTTGTTGGGTGAAATTCTTAGACTAGGAAAGAATAAACATGGCAACTAGTTGGGGCGCCCAACACTTAGACACTCCCTCCTTTCTTTTTGGCATGGACCATTAGAGAAAAGCACACAAAATTGCTTCTTTTCCATCAAATAAATTAGAGAGAAAATAGGAAGAATGGGTAGCATGCATCAGAGGAGTTTTAGTTTTCTAAAACTCTATCCAAAGAAAAATTCAAACTTCCTTCTTTGACTGGGTCCATAACTAATTACCATATGAGAAAGAGAGAAGATGAGTAGGCATGCGTGAAGATTAGGGAGAGGAGATTTGTCACCAAAAATAAAGAAAGAGTGGGCATGAGGAGGCGTGGGATATAGGTGGCGCAAGATGGATCCTAGTCTTACTAGGATTCCATATTTGACTGGTTTCTCAAACTAAATCAAACCAAAATTATTTCAACCCAATTAAGTTAGGCCCTAATCTAATTAAGAACTTAATTAAATTAGATTAAATTATATTTAATTCTAATTTAATTTTTTTAATTAAATTAAAAAATTGGATTGACCCAAGTCCTAGTTGAACTAGGACTAGTTGTTTCTTGCACTTGGTTTATCCAATAAACCAATTGAACTTGATCCAATTAAGTCCAAATTAAATCTAATTAAATTATATTTAATTAGACTTAATGTTAACCCTTTGGGTTAATCAAATTAAGCTAATTAATAATTAAATTACTAATCGATCCTCCTGCAATATTTGCAGTAGGTTAAACATCAATTGTATTGATCGTTTAACATTAGAACGATTCTCAATCATTGATCAACTATCCGATCGGATCGTGAACTTAAAATGTGTGATCCCATAGGTCCGAACCTAAGTTGGTAGCATAGAAATAAATTTTTATACCAGTCGAAGTGATCATCTAGCAATGGTACCCTACGGCTGGATAGCTTGAATGTGTAGAACTACATCCTATGAACCCATATGGATATAGTTTCCATATAATTCATCCCCTTGATGAAAATGCTCATAGGACATCTTAGATTTCAACTGTCAACTCTGATCAGGCCTTTCATGTTGTATTTCAAAATGCCAAATCCATCTCATGGATTATCCTAGCCAAGATTTTGCTATATTAAAATACAGTGATACATTTTTCTCCAACCTTGGAGTGGTCAATTCCATCTTGATCACACAATGACTTCGCAAGTACTTGACTGTGCCTAGAAGCCTTTTATTACTGAGTTAGAAATTCAGTTAGTCTGGTACCAAAGCATAGTGAGTTGCTTGCAAGCTACTGAGATGATCTCAGATCTAAGAAATATTTATACCTATATCCCATTAGAGATATTCTCAACAGTAGAATGCTTTGGAGTTGGTCACGTTCAGTGATGATGTACCTCTATATCTCATCTGTATACCATACCAGTATCTCCACACTTCTTGATTAAGAGGATAATCAACCTATATGGCATACAACGATCTATGCTTGATAGACGATGTCGTCCTAATTAATAGCTTATATCATTTGGTCATAAATAGTTTTAAGAACTAATTGATAAATTCTTTCTTTATCGAACCTAAATAGTTTTAAGAACATCATAATAATGGAGTGCGTTAGAAGATGAAAACTTATGATGAAAAATATTTAAAATATATTTTATTAATTAATAAATTAATTATAATTATAATGTAGTTAACCATCAATAGACTGATGATTGATTCTGAAACATATTTTTTAATAAAAAATATTTCTTTGCTCTTATAATTTTTCTTTAAATAAAGCTTCAAACCATGTTCGTGTTGCGTCAATATTTCCGCACCGTGTTTGTTCTACAGCTCCTGCATTAGTTCCGCCCGCTTCGCAACGTTTTCGTTGCTAGCTCCCAAGAGCTGCATGGATGCCATTTTTACTTGCTTCTTATCAGCGATGCACTTGGTCAGCGTCTGCATTCAATTCCCGCGCTTGATCCCAACACCAAAAAGATCATGCACCATGCCATCTTACGTACCAGCATGTGCCATTCACCAGTTCCTCTATTTACTTCTCAGCACCAAACCACATGGCCCCAATCATTTTTTTTTATCATATGAACCGGCTGGGAGGGTTGTGTATTAAAAGCTATCCACATTTAAAGCTTGCGTACCATCTATTATTTCCATAATGCAACAACCCACAAGCTTAGTACCATGGCCCACATGCCAAGTCTTGCATTATCTGCTAGTCCATTAGGTGTTATGATTTTACACCTAGTCGACTTGTATTCGATCTCAGTCCTGATCATATAGCAGACCTATAATTAGACCTTTATATTTGATCATTTCTAAAAAATATAAAATAATAGAGATTAAATATCATAGATATAATACTTTGTGTGGTATAATTAATGTATTGATCATGCTTCATCCTCAAAGGGTAGATAGTGTTCTGAGTAAGTAACAATATACTCTAGTTATCGTAGTGCACCCTGACAACCTCCTACGTGGAATCCATCTCCAATGCCAAGCCCTTCAGCCATAGAGTCTCTTTTGCTACTCTGCGATGTCGATGTACTCTGCCTTAGTGGTGGATAAGGCCGTGATGGATTGCAAATACGATGTCCATGAAACATGACCTCCAAATAGGCTAAATACAAAACCTATTGTTGATCACCAAATGTCCACATCTTCATCGAAATCTGCATCCACAAACGCTCTTATCTACCCCCGAGCTTTCTTGGACATGTCAGAGAGTTTCTCAGCTCCATCTTGCTATCCATAGTAGATGCCAACTTCAATAGTACCTGCCAAGTACCTGAAGATCCACTTCAGTGCTCACCAGTGCTCCCTACCAGGCTATGCCATAAACCTACTAACTTGGCTCACTGCATGGGCGATATTCAATCTACAATACACCATAGCATACATACCATTTAGGCTTCCACACTAGAGGCAAACGATTTTTTTAATCTCCTAATCTCCACCTCAGTCCGTGGCAACATCATCTTCGAGAGTTTGAAGTGCTTGGTAAGTGGTAGCTCCACAGGTTTTGCTCCCTTCATCTCAAATCTCTCCAAGACCTTCCTAATGTAGCCTCTCTGAGATAAATGCAGCACTCTTTTGGCTCATTCTCTAAAAATTTTCATGCCTAAGATTTTTCTTGCAAGCCCCAAATCCTTCATCTTAAACTTTCAAGACAAGGTTGCCTTTAGTTCCTACACAACATTCTTGCTCTTGCATGCTATAAGCATGTGGTCCACATACAAGAGTAGGAACACCCTAGACTCATCCTCCAAAAATTTAACATATACACAAGAGTTATACTCGCATCTAGAAAGTTCAATACTCCTCACATATGTTAATATTTGACACCTCGAATTCGATCCACAGCAAGAGAAGAATCAGTATCAGCAAACAGTCGGGCTGGCATGGATATGGGATCGAGCTGGGATCGAGCCATCTCGGACCGCAGTTGAGCCGACCCTCTCAAGCAGATAGAAAGTAGGTATTTGGACGAGATGCAATCAAGCTAGCTCGACTTCTAACAGAGCTGGCTCAATAGAGGTGAATAGAATAGGATAGGATTTTTTGTTTGAACTCAGATTGTGATTAATCTAAGAGGTCTACGAGAGTTGCACATGGACCAGAGGATCCAACAGCTACTGAGAGCAGCGGTCATGATTTGAAGATTAGAAAACATTTCAAGATTCCATCAAAATCTTATTCAACTCATATTAGAAGAAAAAACTATGTTATGACTCCTATGAACCATTGAGAGAAGGATTTTTATCCTATTTAAAGACCTAAGGTGCTATGGAGTAGGGTGTAGCACGTGTGGCATGAGAGGCATATAAAAAGACTTCGACAGCTACTAAGAGAAGCTTGGCAGAGCACTGAGTACATGCAGCTCGTGAGAGAGAAGCAATAGGTGCATACCATCTGATGTGGAGGCTATGAGAGTAGAGCATCTTGCAGCTTCTGAGGATTTTCTTAGGATTTTGAGAGAACTTTTATGAGAGTAGCTTCTAATTGAGAGAGATTTATATACAATGAGTTGGAAGTGGGTGTTCTGTACTTATTTTTCATTTTCATAATGAAGCTTTGCATGTGCTGTGGAGGTGAGTCTTTAGATTGATCCATGTACTTGATTATTTTTCTTGACTTATTTTCTTCTTTCTTTCTATCGCAATAATCTGGTACTAGATCCTCATGAAGTGATATCATAGAAGTTGATATCACCAATAATTGGTATCAAAGTCGGACAGTATCAGAGTGTAGATTGCAGCAATGGTGTTAAAGTTGAAGAATATGAAGAAGATAAGCAAAATCATGATGGAGATCAACAAGTTTGATGAAAAGAGTAATTTCTTCTTATGGCAAATAAGGATAAAGGATGTCTCATCCAATAGATTTTGATCAATGCTGCTCTTAATGAAAAGTACAGCCATCATGGAAGTGAAGGATTGAAAGTAGAATCAAATGCAGGTGGTGAGCATTGACTGCTTGACTAGTGATGAAGTTGTAAATTCATGTACTTGGGAGACTTTCTCGATAGTATATGATCAAAGCTCGAGGAGTTTGTACATGACAAAGTTGACTTACTAATATGTTATGATTTCTTCAGAGATAGTTCTACAAGCTTATGGATGGAGGAGGTCAGAGAATGAGGGAGCATATATCCAACTTTTAGAAGATCCTCATCCTCTCAAACATTGGTGAAAAAAGTTAAAGGAGAAGATCCAGGGTGGTTTGTCCTTAGCTAGCAATCACTTTCTCCTTCATAATGAATCTTTGGTGAATACTTCTTCTTGTAGGCCAAGTGTTGAGAAATGCATCCAAAAGTCAATCATCAGTGCTGTTGACAATTTATCTCAATTTTGATAATATACATTAATTTATTATTAAATAAAATATCATTTTCGATTATTTTCATCATAAAGTCTACATTTCTATAAATTCATTATTGTAATGAAGATCTTAGGACTATTTCAAATTTTGATAAAAGAGAGGATTTATAGATTATCCTTAAACTATTCACGATCAATTGATACACTTTAATTAGGAGGATAGCATTTATCGAGCATAAGTTCATTAATCATGCCCATATAGATTTGATTGTTCTTTTAACTAAGGAGTGTAGACGACATTGGTATGCATAATAAGTAAGATGTAAGGGTAATCATATATTGAACGTGATTGACTCAGAGCATTTTGCTGTCGAAACTGCTCACTGATGGAATACTATAATAGTACTCCCTTACTGAGATCACCTCAGTGGGCTTGGCAAAAATTTACTATGCTATGGTGCCAGACTAACTGAATTTCTAATTCAATATAAAGATTTCTAGGCAACAATCAAGTACTTGAAAAGTTCGTGAGTGAATTAAGATGGGGATTAACCACTCGAAGGGGAAAAGTTGGGGAGGGAAAGGGAAAAGCATTCACTATATTTATTATCAATATAGCAAAATTATTGGCGGGATAATCCATAAGAATGGATTTGATATTTTGAAATTATATGGGATGAACCTAATCCAGGGTTTGACATCAAACTCTAAGAATTTTCTGTAAGCAATTTAGGTACAGAAGATGAATTATACAAAACTATAACTCCAATGGTTCTAAGGATATTGTTAAGATATATGTGCCCTAGAAGCTCGAATTGGCTGACACTTGTAAAATATATTTAGGGGCAAAAATTATAATTTTGACTATAATAAAATAAATGGGTTATTTTCTATCACATATACTGTATTAGTGTCTGTATACATCCTTTGAGTTTTAATGGGTAATGATAATTCATATTTTTCAAGGTGAAATTTAAGACATGAAATAATCATTGTTAACTCATAAAAATAGCTCTCGACCATAAGGATCAATCACGAGGATGTGATTGATCCGAAAGGTTGGTGTAAAACAATTGCTTCTCTTTTAGAGATGAAGTCCTTGAGTCTATGGTGTGGAGATATCAGAGGAGAGTATAGATAACTCGTTAGAGAAGAGGGACTAGCGTGGACACGGTCGAGTAGTCAATTTAGGAGAGTCTAACCTTCCTTTCCATCAAATGACTGACTCGCATGCTATAAGTAGTTGGTGTCTGGTTTCTTTTGACCTGAGGTGCGATTGGTAGTTTTACCTTTGAGGGTATAATATGTTTGAACTATACCATTACTCGTCTCCTTAGCCATGTCGAACCGCTGAGGTGTATGTTGGCTATATGCATGTTTCATTGTAGGAACTGGATGGCATCAAGATGGAATCTAATCTACCTCGTGGAGAGGAGCAGCAGCCCTATTCAGATACATGAGAAAGTATCCAGAAGTCCAATGGGCATCGGCAGAGTGAAAACATGATAGAAAGGAAGTTTCATTTAGATTTTTACATCGGACTCGAATCAAATGATTACATCATATTGACAGAACTATGGTTTGGAGCAGTTTAACCTTAACCTAATCTGATCGGCCTCAAGATAGAAGGACTTAATCAAACATAGGTGTAGCCCTGCACACAAAGGTTCACATTTAGCTCTGATGGGTTGCACACTAATACTGGCCTTAGGTGTCACTGGTGGTTTGCGGAGCAATTAGAATGATTAGATGATCGATCACTTCTTAGTATTCGAACAGAAGAGTTCCTGATCATCGAAAGAGTTTTCGATGATGTCGATGATAGGATGATCATGCCATATCGCATTAACCATACAGAACTGAACTACGGATTACACAACACAGATTTAAATCTTGATGATCATCAATAAACTGGTCTCAGTCAATTGATACTAATGAAATTCAATTAAGTTAGAAAATGTGCTAGCACTCGATTTGAACCTAACGTTCCTCTTTACTATCAAAATAAGTTGTCCTGCCTGAAGCAAAGGAGTTTTTGTCCTCCAATCAGAAGTCTCATATGAATTTGATGAAATTCTGTCCAAGTCAAAAAAGGTTGTCTTATTTTGTAAGACACTTCTACATTTTTTGGTCACCTGCCATTTCTGTGTTATTTGACTTGGTCAGAAGTCCTAACCTTTTGACTGGTCAAATTGTTGACCAATGAACTTTGACTTTGACCATATGTTCCATGCACCTAATTGGAGAGTTTTGGTGGGGGCTTGTTCACCCTGCTAGAAACGTAGCCAAGAGGAGGGTGCACGCCACCTAGCATGAGCCCAATGGTTGGAACACCTAGGATACCTTGTTGGATAAAGGAACTCATCTTCCTTTTTGGATTCCTAATTAGAGTTCTCCCTAAGAACCAACTTTGACTGATCTTAGGCGCCCTCTAAGGAGGAATCCAGGGAGAACTCTATTTCCACACAATCAGATTAGATTGATTTCATAAAGAGTTATGATTGGTTGGGAAGAAGAGAAAGTTGGATCAACAGACAGTCTATAATAGACCCTGCGCCAACCAGAATTGTAATTGAAAGTGATTGGAAGTGTTGAAAGGAATCATAGATCCAGCCCAAGGCTACACTCTCCCTCTTCCTCTGCCAAACCACCTTCTCCCTCTCCTCTCGATGTCAAAAGGAGTCTTTGGATTTTGGTTGGTGCAAACCAGATCAAGAATAAGGCGACTGAAAAGCTAGAAGAGCTGCGCTACTGCAAAGGACGACTGTCTGATCTTCCAAAAGAAGTTTTTTGAAATCCCTCAGATCAAGATCCGATCTAATTCTGGAGACGCTGATAGAGAAGAAGAGGATCTCCAGATCAGCTCGAGTGTTACCGATAGAGGTCAGGCACTTTGCCGTGGCTAGATCGCGACCTTCCGCTGCATACAGGATCATCACGGTATAGGATTATCCATATCAAGATCAAATTAAATTTTGATTTAATTTGTTCAATATTTTTAAATTAATTTTTAAAATAATAATAATTAGATCTAAAATATCTTAAGATTTGATTCTAGATCAAGAAGAAAATTTTTAAATATATCTCTTGAATCTGATCAGATCTGAACGAAACTAGATCCGAGAAATCAGAATTTTCCTTCAACTGGTATCAGAGCCAAGGTTTACTAAAAGTGTTTAGATCTGAATTTTAAATTTATTTTAAAGTTAAAAATAAATGATTTTCAGATGTTACATGAGATGTGATAGTTAAAATCAAAAAAATTAAAATTAAGTGATTTGGATCTAAGTATTACGGAAATATGCATGATACTAAGTTCTAAAATAGAATGAGTTCTATAGAAGAGTCCTTGCCTGTTTTGATTTAATCTTGATTAAATCATATTTAGATCTATTATATTAATTATTTTTTGATATTAATACATAGTTATAATAACATCTAAAAAATAGTAAATAAAATTATTTAATTTTTAAATATCAATATGAGATATGGATTGATGCTATGTCTAGACTAAGTTTGTAGAATAAGTTTTACATAATTATCATAGATTTGAAATTTATTTTTGATTAGATTCAATCTTAATCTAATTTTTAGATTATTAATGAGATAATTTAGATCTAAAATAATTACATTGATTCGATACATGAGATATATGCAAATATGTCATATTTAGATTATGATTGTATATGAGATATATGATAAATGATCTAAAACTGTTTTTGTAGTATTGCATGCATTCCTGATTTAAGGCTTCCCTCTTGGCCATGCGTCCGTTAGTATGCCGATCATTAGAATGAGAAGGGTTTAAAGCCTCTCTCTTCCTCCGATTCGATGGGTGGTTCTTATGACGTGTAGGGGTGCTGCGTGTTCGTCCTTAATCAGAAACCCAAAACTTACTTTCTGCAAAACCCTAGATCCTGAAACCCTAGGATTTATTGTGCATATTTTATTTATGAACCCAACTTAATTAAGAATTAAGTTTATGGAATATTAATTAGGTCTAAAATTGAGAATTTCAGATCTAAGACATATTCATAATACTGGGTTCGGGCTTGGGTAGCTCAATTAGGTCTAAGCGGTTGATCAAACCGAATCAAGAGTTGGTTAGATGGGATCAACAATGCTTAAATTGACCAGCCTAATAGGATTAAGTCTGGGTCAAGATCGAGTCACGATCAAGCAAGACCTAATTAGGCTCAGAGGTTAGAGTCTGGATTGTAGGCTAACCCAATTGGTTCTGACTCAACAATTTGGTGTCTAAGGTAAGTTTGGCACAGACGACCGACTGGTTTTTAATTGGAAGCTACTCGACCTGAATGCGTTCTTGTGCGAGTTAATGGCATATTCCTTCCACCGGTCTCACTTACCTGGCCATATCTGTTGACACAGTTCTGATCTGAGGTGGTCAATAATCCGAGCTAACCCATGCCACTAGGTTAGTCATAATTGTTATGACTAAGCCAAGTCTAGTTTAATGAGACCTGAATCAATTCTCCCTAAGAAAAGATTAAGTCTGAGGTCTTCCACCATTGTAGATGTGCGGGCCCTTCCCGGGGTTGATTGTTCTCGGCTGGATACAGTGGCTCAGTTGCACCGGGAAGACGCAACCATGTCTATTAGGCATTGGATGCTATGGGCTGGAGGATGAGTTGGGCTCAATATTCCGGATACGGTGAGAGACCTCAATTAGGAACCCAGTCTATGCAAATGGTGGGTCTGACTTAACTAAGGAGTGGATCAATATTTCGGATACGGTGAGATTCATGAATTAGAGACCAAGTTTGGGTGCACCATGATTAGAGAATCATTGAACAAGAGTTGTTCACTCATTGGCTAACCCATCACCAATAACTGTTAGGTGAGGTGATGAGTCAGTTGGTGAGACCGCACCACCCACTAGAAATCATCAATCGGAGATTTTTCGCATCTCTACAGAGGGAGTGTAGGGATCCGAGAAAATAGTGGGAGCTAATTTGTTTAAAAATAAAATCCCTAAACAAATTGGTCAAGTCAAAATTACAGTATCTAACTAGAATCTTTGACTCTCTACAGGAAAATGTCTGCGTCCAACCCACTGGCACGTATCCTAGACACACATAGACTGACTGGACCCAATTATAAAGATTGGCTCAGGAACTACAAAATTATTTTTTGGGTTCAGAGAAGTTAACACATGTTTTGG
This sequence comes from Cocos nucifera, assembly GCA_006176705.1. Taxonomy (NCBI): domain Eukaryota; kingdom Viridiplantae; phylum Streptophyta; class Magnoliopsida; order Arecales; family Arecaceae; genus Cocos; species Cocos nucifera. Next base: position 235,093 of record QRFJ01001503.1, read on the forward strand.
ACCAGGACCCTCCCACCTTACCAGCTCGTCCATCCACTGAACAGAGAGCGTCTCTGGAAAAATGGATTGACGAAGATAATAAGGCCAGATACTACATGTTGGGCTCGATGTCTGATGAGCTCCAGCGCCAACATGAAGATATCGGGACTGCTCGCCAAATGTTGGCTCACCTGCAGGAGATGTTTGGTGAACAGAGTCGCGCAGCCAAATATCAAGTCACGAAATGACTTTTTAAGGCTAAGATGCGTGATGGGCAGTCAGTCCAAGATCACTGTCTGACAATGATCAAGGACATGGAAGAGCTTGAGAAGCTCGGTGTGAAGTTGGACTTGGATCTTGCAGAACGATATTATTCTGCAATCCTTGACTGATGCATATGGGCAATTCATCATGAATTACCACATGCATAAACTTCAAAATTCCTTGGCCGAGTTAATGAATATGCTGGTTACCGCTGAGCTTTCTATGAAAGGTTCTAAAGGCTCAGTTCTTGCTATGGAACGGACTTCTTCCAAAAGAAAGTCTTATGGAAAGAAAAAGAAGTCTGTGAAAAAGCAAAAGGTGGAAGGATCAAAGAAGAAGAAGGCAGAAGCCGAAGAAAAAGGTCGATGGCAAAGGAAAGTGTTTCCATTGCAACAGCGACGGCCATTGGAAGCGGAACTGCCCTACTTACCTGGCCACCCTGAAGAACAAGAAGGAAGGTCCTTCTGGAGGTATGCTCGTTATTGAGTCTAACCTTACGGTTTCTTCTGCATCCAGTTGGGTGCTTGACTCTGGTTCTAGTGCTCATCTGTGCACTTCTATGCAGGGTCTTGAGGATAGCAGGAGGCTGAGGGATGGAGACATGATCCTACGCGTCGGTAATGGAGCAAGAGTTGCTGCAGTAGCCGTGGGAACATACCCTCTTGCGATTACCATCTGGTTTAGACTTAGTTTTGAAAGACTGTTATTATGTGCCTGCAGCTAGCAGGAATTTGATTTCTGTTTCATGCTTAGCACAAGAAGGTTATGTGATTCACCTTCTTTAAGGACCATTGTAACATTCTTTATGAAAGAAATAAAATTGCAAATGGTTTCCTTATTAATGGTCTTTATCAGCTACATATTGATGTACCTGTTTCTAACTATCGAGCAAAACGTGAATGCCAAACGACCTAGGGATAGTCCAAACGACAGATATCTATGGCACCTGAGATTAGGTCATATAGCAGAAGATAGGATTCAACAAATTGGAGAAAAATGGGCTATTGAGTCCATTGACTTTTGAGTCATATCCAACTTGTGAATCTTGTCTTCAAGGCAAAATGACTAAACTCCCTTTTGTTGGACATGGGGAGAGGGCCACAGATCTCCTTGCCCTAGTACATACTGATGTGTGCGGCCCATTTGATGTGCCGGCTAGAGGCAATTTTGTCTACTTCATTACCTTTACCGATGATCTGTCTAGGTATGGGTATGTGTATCTTATGAGACACAAGTCTGAAGCTTTTGAAAAGTTCAAAGAATTCAGACATGAAGTAGAAAAACAAACTGGAAAACCCATTAAGGTTCTTCGATCAGATCGAGGAGGTGAATACCTTAGCCGAGAATTCCTAGACTATCTTAAGGAAAATGGCATAGTCTCTCAATGGACTCCACCAGGAACACCTCAACTCAACGGGGTTTCAGAACGGAGAAATCGGACTCTATTGGATATGGTTCGATCCATGATGAGCTTCACAGACCTCCCTGATTTTCTTTGGGGACATTCATTATTAACTTCAATTTATCTACTGAATAGGGTTCCCTCTAAAACCGTTCCTACCACACCGTATGAGATATGGCACGGTAAGAAACCAAGTCTGAGTCATCTCAGAATTTGGGGTTGTCCGGCTCATGTCAAAAGACAACAAGCGGACAAGTTAGAGTTTAGGTCCTTTAGAGCTCGATTCATAGGATATCCTAAAGAGTCATTAGGATACTATTTCTACATTCCAGAAGACCACAATGTGATTGTGAGTCGACATGCCATCTTTCTTGAAAAATAGTTTATTCAAGATAGCGGCATTGGAAAGCAGATTAAGCTTGATGAGAAAGTCTCACAAGTACAACGAGCTAAGGACCAATTGGAACCAAATCAGGTTGAGCCAATAAGAACACTACCTCCTCCACCTCGTAGATCGGAAAGAGTTTCCCGTCCCCCTGAAAGATACTTAGGTATTATTTCAGAGGAAGTAGAGGAAATGTTCCTCATAGGTAATGGTGCTCATGGTGATGATCCCAAAACCTACAACGAGGCGATATCAGATATCGACTCCGAGAAATGGCTAGAGGCAATGCAGTCAGAAATTGACTCGATGCACTCAAACCAAGTCTGGACCTTGGTAGATCCACCAGAAGGTATAGTACCTATTGGGTGTAAATGGATCTTCAAGAGAAAGATTGGTGCAGATGGGAATGTGGAGACATTCAAGGCTAGACTAGTGGCAAAAGGTTATAGTCAACGCGAAGGCATTGACTATCAGGATACCTTTTCCCCAGTAGCTATGCTAAAATCCATCCGCACATTGCTTGCCGTTGCAGCCTATTTCGATTATGAAATATGGCAAATGGACGTGAAAACGGCATTCCTTAAATGGATATCTTGAGGAAGATATCTATATGGAACAGCCGCTAGGTTTCACATCCAGTGATACTGATCACAAGGTTTGCAAGCTGCAAAGGTCCATATATGGACTTAAGCAAGCATCTCGGAGCTGGAACACTCGTTTCAATGATGTGATCAAAAAGTTTGGTTTCATCAAAAATGAAGAGGAACCATGTGTTTTCAAAAGGGTCAGTGGGAGCGCTGTTGTCTTCCTCGTATTGTACGTGGATGACATCCTCCTTATTGGGAATGATATTCCCATGTTGACATCAGTCAAGATATGGTTGTCCAAGGAATTCTCCATGAAAGACCTAGGTGAAGCATCCTTTATTCTAGGAATTAAGGTCTATAGGGATAGACCGAATAGGATGCTAGGACTTTCACAGAAGATGTACATAGAGGAAGTACTAAAGAGGTTTAGTATGGAAAACTCTAAGAGGGGATTAATACCCTTCAGACATGGTATTCATCTTTCCAAGAAGATGTGCCCCTAGCACACCTGAGGAAATAGAACGCATGAGCAAGATCCCTTATGCTTCTGCAATAGGGAGCCTCATGTATGCCATGCTATGTACACGACCTGATATAGCCCATGCTGTGAGTGTCACAAGCAGATATCAGTCAAATCCAGGTGAAGAACACTGGACTTCTGTGAAATGTATCCTTAAGTACTTGAGAAGAACTAAGGATATGATGTTGGTCTTTGGTAATGGAGAACTCCAAGTCCAGGGATACACAGACTCGGATTTCATGTCCGATATAGATGATCGAAAGTCGACATCTGGGAGTCTGTTTGTGTGCAATGGTGGTGCTGTCAGCTGGAAGAGTTCCAAGCAAACCGTGATAGCAGATTCCACCATGGAAGCAGAATATATCGCTGCATCAGAGGCTGCGAAGGAAGCATTCTGGTACAAGAAGTTTGCTGCAGAAATTGGAGTAATGCCATCAGATGCCATTCCTCTATACTGCGACAACAATGGCGCCATAGCCCTTGCTAAGGAGCCGAGGTCTCACCAGAAATCCAAGCACATTGAGCGGCGATACCACCTCATCCGCGATTACCTTGAGAAAGGGTTACGTTCGAGGTCAAGAGAGTCAACTCCGCAGATAATGTGGCAGACCCACTTACAAAGCCGTTGGGCCAGCAGAAGATCGAAGCCCACCTTGAGAAGATGGGACTTAGACTTGTAGCCAATTGGCTTTAGGACAAGTGGGAGATTGTTAGATATATGTGCCCTAGAAGCCAGAATTGGCTGACACTTGTAATACACTTCTAGGGGCAAAATTATAATTTTGACTATAATTAATAAAATGGGTTATTTTCTATCACATATGTGTATTTAGTGTCTGTGATACATCCTTTGAGTTAATGGTAATGATAATTCATATTTTCAAGAGTTGAAAATTTAAGACATGAATAATCATTATTAACTCATAAAATGCTCCCGACCATAGGATCATCACGAGGATGGTGATTGATCCGGAAGGTTGGTGTACAATCGCTTCTCTTTAGTAGATGAGTCTTGAGTCTACGGTGTGGAGACACCGGAGCGAGAGTACAGGTACTCGTTAGAGAACGAGGGCACTGAGCGTGACCACCTCGAGTAGTCATTAGGGAAGTCTACCTTCTCGTCAATGACTGACTCGATGCTGCAGTAGTGTGTCTGGTTCTTTGACCTGAGATGCATCGGCAGTTCACCTTGAGGGTGTTATAGTTTGACTACACCATTACTCGGTCTCCTAGCCATATGGAACCCTGAGGTGTATGTTGGCTATAGCATGTTCATTGTAGGAACTGGATTGCATCAAGATGGAATCTATCTACCTCGGTGGTAGAGGAGCAGCCCTATGATGATCATGAGAATCAAGTCCAGAAGCCCATGGCCATGGCAGAGTGAAATAATAGAAAGAGTTTCTATTTAGATTTTCACATTGGACTCGAATCGAATGATTACATCATATGACAGAGACTAGGGTTTGACGAGTTCACCTTAACCCTAATCTGATCGGGGCTCAAGATAGAAGAACTTAATCACACAGGTAGCTGCACCAAGAGGTTCGCATTCAGCTCTGATGGGTTGCCACCATATACTGCTAGGTGTCACTGGTGGATTTTGGGAGCAATTAGAATGATTTAGATGATCGATCATTCTAGCTGTTCGAATCAGAAGAGTTCTGATCCATCGAAAGGAGTTTCGATGATGTCGATGATAGAGATCATGACATATCCCATTACCATACAGAACTGAACCTAACTGGGTCACACAAACAAGGGTTTGAATCTGGTGATCATCAATTGAACTGATCTAGTTCAATTGATCTGAATGAGATTCAATTAGGTTCAAGGAAATCGTGCTAGCACTCGATTGAACCTAACGTTCTTCTTTTACTATCATAAATAAGTTGTCCTGACTGAGCCAAAGGAGTTTGTGCTCAATCAGAGGCCTTCATATGGTCTGACTGGAGGTTGTCCAAGTCAGAAAAGGTTGTCTTATTTTGTAAGACATTACCTGCCATTTTTGGTCACCTGCCATTTCTTGTTCTTTGACTTTGGTCAAAAGTCTACCTTTGACTGGTCAAATGTTGACCATTGATACTTTGACTTTTGACCACATGTCATGCACCTATTGGAGAGCTGGTGGGGGCCTGTCCCCCTGCCAGAACCTGGCAAGGAGAAGGGCGCACGCCAACCCTTGGCGTGAGCCCAAGTAGGAGGCGCCTAGGAGTCCTTGTTGGACAAGGACTCCATCTCCCTTTTGGATTCCAATTAGAGTTCTCCTAAGAATCCAAGTTTGACTGGTCTTAGGCGCCCTCTAAGGAGGAATCCAGGGGTCTCTATTCCACCAATCAGATTTAGATCTGATTTCACAAAGGGTTGTGATTGGTTGGGAAGAAGAGGAGTTGGATCACAAGAGTCTATAAATAAGACCCTGCGCCCAACTCAAAGATCTAAATCTGAGAAAAGAATTCCCATGCCCCAAGGCTGCCTCTCCCCTCCTTCTCCATGCCATAGTCTCTTCTCCCCTTGCTCTCCACGTCCAAAAGTGTTTTGGACTTAGTTGTGAGTTGTTAGATATATGTGCCCTAGAAGCCAGAATTGGCTGACACTTGTAATACACTTCTAGGGGCAAAATTATAATTTTGACTATAATCAATAAAATGGGTTATTTTCTATCACATATGTGTATTTAGTGTCTGTGATACATCCTTTGAGTTAATGGTAATGATAATTCATATTTTCAAGAGTTGAAAATTTAAGACATGAATAATCATTATTAACTCATAAAATGCTCCCGACCATAGGATCATCACGAGGATGGTGATTGATCCGGAAGGTTGGTGTACAATCGCTTCTCTTTAGTAGATGAGTCTTGAGTCTACGGTGTGGAGACACCGGAGCGAGAGTACAGGTACTCGTTAGAGAACGAGGGCACTGAGCGTGACCACCTCGAGTAGTCATTAGGGAGTCTACCTTCTCGTCAATGACTGACTCGATGCTGCAGTAGTGTGTCTGGTTCTTTGACCTGAGATGCATCGGCAGTTCACCTTGAGGGTGTTATAGTTTGACTACACCATTACTCGGTCTCCTAGCCATATGGAACCCTGAGGTGTATGTTGGCTATAGCATGTTCATTGTAGGAACTGGATTGCATCAAGATGGAATCTATCTACCTCGGTGGTAGAGGAGCAGCCCTATGATGATCATGAGAATCAAGTCCAGAAGCCCATGGCCATGGCAGAGTGAAATAATAGAAAGAGTTTCTATTTAGATTTTCACATTGGACTCGAATCGAATGATTACATCATATGACAGAGACTAGGGTTTGACGAGTTCACCTTAACCCTAATCTGATCGGGGCTCAAGATAGAAGAACTTAATCACACAGGTAGCTGCACCAAGACGTTCGCATTCAGCTCTGATGGGTTGCCACCATATACTGCTAGGTGTCACTGGTGGATTTTGGGAGCAATTAGAATGATTTAGATGATCGATCATTCTAGCTGTTCGAATCAGAAGAGTTCTGATCCATCGAAAGGAGTTTCGATGATGTCGATGATAGAGATCATGACATATCCCATTACCATACAGAACTGAACCTAACTGGGTCACACAAACAAGGGTTTGAATCTGGTGATCATCAATTGAACTGATCTAGTTCAATTGATCTGAATGAGATTCAATTAGGTTCAAGGAAAATCGTGCTAGCACTCGATTGAACCTAACGTTCTTCTTTTACTATCATAAATAAGTTGTCCTGTCTGAGCCAAAGGAGTTTGTGCTCAATTAGAGGCCTTCATATGGTCTGACTGGAGGTTGTCCAAGTCAGAAAAGGTTGTCTTATTTTGTAAGACATTACCTGCCATTTTTGGTCACCTGCCATTTCTTGTTCTTTGACTTTGGTCAAAAGTCTGACCTTTGACTGGTCAAATGTTGACCATTGACACTTTGACTTTTGACCACATGTCATGCACCTATTGGAGAGCTGGTGGGGGCCTGTCCCCCTGCCAGAACCTGGCAAGGAGGAGGGCGCACGCCACCCTAGGCGTGTGCCCAAGTTGGAGGCGCCTAGGAGTCCTTGTTGGACAAGGACTCCATCTCCTTTTTGGATTCCAATTAGAGTTCTCCTAAGAACCAACTTTGACTGGTCTTAGGCACCCTCTAAGGAGGAATCCAGGGGACTCTATTCCCACCAATCAGATTTAGATCTGATTTCACAAAGGGTTGTGATTGGTTGGGAAGAAGAGGAGTTGGATCACAGCTTAGTCTATAAATAAGACCCTGCGCCCAACTCAGATTAAGAATGCAATTGAATAGACAATTTCCCATGCCCCAAGGCTGCCTCTCCCCTCCTTCCTCCATGCCTAAACTTCTCCTCCTTCTCCTCTCCACGTCCAAAAAAGGAGTTTTGGACCTTGGTTGGTGCGATTCCAGATCAAAAGAAAGGCGATCAAAAGAAGAAGGCTGCACTGCTGCAAAGGACGACTGCTGATCTTCAAAAGGAGTTTTGAAGATCCTCCAGATCAGATCCAGATCTGATTTTTGGAGACGTGATAGAGAAGAAGAGGATCTCCAGATCCAATCTGAGTGGATACCGGTAGAGGCCAGGCACTTGCGTGGCTAGATCCAGAATCTTCCGCTGCAATCAGGATCATCTACAGGGTAATAGGATTACCCAAATCAGGTAAATTAAATTTGATTTAATTTATCTTATTTTATTTTATTTATTAAAATAATAAGAATCAGATCTAAAATATATTAAGATCTGATTGGGATCAAGAAAAATTTTTTTAAAATATATCTCTTGATCTGATCAGATCTGGACGAACCTGGACCGGAAAATCAGGATTCCCCTTCAGCTAGAAGGCTGCACTGTTGTAAAGGATAACTGCTGATCTTCAAAAGGTATTTTGAAGATCCTCCAGATCAGATCCAGATCTAATTTTTGGAGATGTGATAGATAAGAAGAGGATCTCCAGATCTAGCCCAAGTGGATATCGGTAGAGGCCAGGCACTTGCGTGGCTAGATCCAGAACCTTTCACTGTTTATAGGATCATCAACGGGTAATAGGATTACCCTACATCAAGATAAATTAAATTTAAATTAATTTATTTAGATTTTATTTTTATTATTAGAATAATAAGGATCATATTTAAGACATTTCAGATCTGATTAGGATCAAAGAAATTTTTTTTTAAAATATCTCTTGATTCGATCAGGATTTTCCTTCAGACGTTAGCCTAGCGTCAACGCTGCATCAGTAGGTTGGTCTACTAGGTGCGGTCAGACCGGGCGGTCTGCTGAGCCAATTTTTCTAAATCGATTTGAACTGAATCGGCTCTTTTTTTTTGAAATTCAATTTTGGGCTCGTTTGAAGTCCGTTTTACCTGAAATTTATTTCATCTGAATCAAAAAAATAAGATCTTCATATTGGTGGCCTTCTTTCCTACATAAGATTAATAAAAATATTATTTTTTTAAAAAAAATAGATTAATTTATTTTATAATTTAATTTTTTTATTAGTATATTTTTACCACTTATCACACCCCCCCAACTTAGTCATTGCTAGTTCCTTAGCAATATTTTATTTAATACCATATTTCAATAAGATTATCCATCGTAAAGATAAAATCTAGGACTAAAGATCAAAAAGTTTAGAAAATACTGCTAATTAAGCATTGAGCTTCACAAGCAAATTTTTCAGTCAATACAATTAAAAACTTTCTTAGAGTACATCAAAGATCTATAGCACTTGTGTTCATGATGACTAACTTTAGCATTTCAGTGTTAAATTAAAAGAACAAAAGTATCCTCTCTTATCACCTATTTTGGTCAATTTTCTATACATTCTCAATTTTATACTCATGAATTAAGATAGCTTTCACACTGCCCCCCTTCTTCTTCTTCTTCTTTTTTTACTATGCTGAGCATCCTGGCCTTCCCTTCACCGTTTTACATGAATTTTCACACTTGACCTAGGTGCAAAGACCCAGTTACTAAGCTTTGGGCAATCCACATATAGTCTATCTTTTTCACTTTATTTTTAGGCAGGTAGCTCTTTCCTTAAATTCAAATTTTTTTTATTAGAATATATATTAATTACCAATTTTCAGTGATAATTGAATCCTCAGTTGGCTTTATAATCAATACCTACTTTGCCTTGTTAGTGTGCATGTGCAATTAGAAGTGCTAATAGTCTTTTAATGACCTAAGTAGGCTGCTAAAAGTCGACCAACTAATCTACTTCTTTAACTCATTACATTTATTAGCAAATAATTTTATCTTTTATCACTTGTCTAGTCTATCTTGCTCAAGATTTTCTTCTTGACACATGATTTTTTTTTTTTATCCCCTAACTTATTCTACATTGTCTTAAAGGAGAAAGAAAAATAAAGGGTGTAATAAAGGATAGGAAGGAATACACCTGATTTCATTCAGTCTGATTCTTTAAAGCTTTGAAATTTTGCTTGAGCTCTCATTGATTTTTTTCTGCAAAATTGAAAATACACACCAGAGTAGTAAAAGAGTAATAATAAATTACTGAAAAATAAAAGAAAAGAAAAATGATCAAAACTAAAAAAAAAATAAACAACCTATCTAATAGTTTTGATTTATAGTCTTCAGCTTTACTTTCTTTGAGTTATAAAGTGGATCAATCTAGTGCCACTTCAATTGGAATACTTTCATATTTGATCGAGCCCTCTTTCAATTGGACATTGCTAGCTTTCATACTTTCAAACCTATTTTTTATAGAATTCTCATATAATAGATTGTCGATAATATCAATTAGAAAATAAGTTTGATTATCATCAGGATGTTTAGTATTTTTAAAAACATTAAAAGTAACTTATTCATCTTGGATTCTAAGAATTAATTTTTCTTGTTGAACATCTATTAAAGCTCCTCGAGTAGCTAATAAGGGTCTCCCTTAAATAAGGGGTACATTATAATCTTCTTTCATATTAAGAACAATAAAATCAACAGGAAAAATAAACTTGTTTATCTTTACCAAGACATCCTCCACTATACCTCTTAGATATTTGATGGATTTGTCGGCTAATTGAAGAGTAATAGTGGTAGGCTTCGGTTCTCCTAGACCCAGCTTCCTAAAAATAGAAAAGGGCATGAGATTAATACTTTCTCCTAAATCACATAAAACTTTATCAAAATTATAATTACCAATAATGCAAGGGATAGTAAAACTCTCTGAATCTTTTAGCTTCTGTGATAATTTATTTTGAAGTATTACTGAGCATTCTTCATTCAAATTTATTCTCTCATGCTCCTTCAGCTTTTTCTTATTTATTAGGATTTCTTTGAGAAACTTGACATACCTGGGCATTTGAGTGATAGCATCTACAAAAGAAATATTAATATATAAATTTTTTAATATTTTAAAAAAGTTAAAAAATTCCTTATCTGGATGCTGTATTTGTCTCTCTAGGAATGGTAGTGGTGGCACGTAGGGCTTCACATTTGGGTCGGTAAATTGTATACCTGGAGACCATCCATCTACTAGTTATTTTGGTGACTGATGAATTTTAGTTGATGGTTTTTTATTTATAGTTGACTCTTTAGTCTCTTTCTTCTGATGTGGTTCCTTTAGCTTTGTACCACTTCTTAGGATGATAGCATTGACTTGCTCCCTTGGATTGGTCTTCGTGTTGCTGGGCAAGGATCCCTGAGGTCTCTTGGATATTATCTTAGTCATTTGACCTATTTGCATCTCCAAGTTTTGAATTGCAGCTGCTTGGTCCTATCTAAGTTTGGCTTCTAAATTTTTTATAGTTGCTTCTTGATTTTGCATAAATTTGACCATCAGCTCTTCCATGTTGGACTTCTTTTTAGGTACTTAGAATCTCGGGGGTGGTTGTTGTGCTGCATTTTGATTACTCCATAAGAAATTTGGATGCTGCCTCCACCCTTGATTGTATGTGTTGGAATAGAGATTATTTTGTTATGGCCTAAAAAAATTACCAACATAATTAGCTGTATCAGTTGCTTTAGCAAAAGAATTATCTGTCTGGCAATTGCTCGTATCGTGTCCTCCTCCACATAGGTCATAGGTGATGCTTTGAACATGCATAGCTGTTTCCTTCAAATTGTTGACTTTGGCTCTAAGGGCTGCAATTTCAGCTAGTAAGGTTGGCACGCAATCTACTCCCTGCACAGCTACTAATTTTTTTGGCATCATGCATTCTGTCTACCACTGATAGCTATTTGATACCATCTCATTGATCAGATTGAAGGCTTGTTCCTTCATTTTTTGATTAATTTTTCCTCCTGCTGCTGCATCAATCATAGAATGATTAGTTGGAGATAAATCATTATAGAAAGTCTGTACCTAAAGCCATACGGGTAGTTGATGATGTGGACATCTCCTCAGCAATTCCTTGAAATGCTCCCAAGCCTCATATAGTGTCTCCATGTCCATTTGCATAAAAGAAGTGATATCATTGCGCATCTTGGCAGTCTTGGAAGGTGGAAAGTACTTAGCTAAGAATTTTTGGGCTAGGACATTCCAAGTTATGATAGAACCTGTAGGAAGAGAATGAAGCCAACTCTTAGCTTTATCCCATAAAGAGAAAGGAAATAACCTTAGTCTAATAGCATCATCCGACACTCCATTAATTTTAAAAGTATCACAAAGTTCAAGAAAGTTAGAAATATGGGCATTCGGATCATCATGCACGTGTCCACTGAATTGGACAGGATTAAATCATCTAGATCATCACCGATTTTATTTCAAAATTGTTTGCTCGCACTGGCGGTCTCCTGATGCTCGAAGCTGCATCGACTATAGATGGTGTGATGTAATCATTTAATGGACGATGTACTGATCGAATAGCTTCATGCTGTCCTTCGATCGCCATATCCAATCCTAGATTGATGTCGTTAGGATCTTCAGCTGCCATGTTTCTTTCTTGTTGTAGTCTTCTAATGATCCTTTCAATTTTTGGATTTAAAGGTAGTAAGTTACTATGTCTAGTATGTGTCATGCACTAAACAAAAATTTTTTAAAAATAATAAAAATTAAAAATAAAATTCTAAAGTAAAGCTAGGATCAAAATTTCAATATTGTTTTAGACACAATCTCCGACAATGGTGCCAAAAACTTGATGCGTGCTAATCTATAGCTATGACAAGTGCACCAGTCGATCAAGTAATAAAGTAAATGAGTAGAGTATCATCCCTAGAGGATTGAAAAATAAGTACTAAAAAGCTCTTTCCTATGCTTTATTTAGAAGACCGATTTATGAGAATAAGAAATTAAAGAATAAAACAAAGAAATAATTAAAAATTTTAAGAAAAATAGAGAGAGCATAATTATTAGGGTTTTAAACTTAAGAGCAATGTGTTACTAAGGCAATCAGTTCACCAACTCAGTCAATACAATATTCAGGTTATTAGATTAATTTTATTTCATGTGATAGTGGAGTCACTTAATTTATTCACTACCCTTTGGTCCAGGCATAGCAAAACTATCAATATTTATTAATTACCCTTTAGTCCAGGTGTAATTTAAATAAATATTAATGCATTAAGTTTTGTGAAATCCACTAATTAAAATATGTTACATCCAAAGTGCACTAAAATTTCCATATGCATATGAATTCTAATTTGATTCATAATACAAGGTATATAATTAAGAAGCAATAACATAGATATACTTGGTCCATAACATCTATGTTCATCAGGTCAATTAGAAGATGGCTAGTAATCTAAAAGCATTAAGATCAGATTTATATACTCCTCATGAATAAAATTTAAAATTAAAAATAAATCATACTGAATATTGCATCAAAAGAGTGGCTACACCTTAGCCTTAGTAAAAGAAAATTTAGTTCATGATAATAAGTTCAAAAATAGTAAATAAAATAAAAAGAAAAAAGAAATTAGACTGTTTAATTACTGAAATTGATTGTCCACCTCGCTCTTGGTGTGGAGAACTTGGTGAAGAAGAAGAGAATCTTCTTGATCAATATTCTGATTGTCGGAAGAAGAAAAGAAAAAAAATTAAAATCCCTTCCTTTTCTCTCAAAAATCTCTCTTCTCTTTCTACCTCTCTCCTCTCTTTCTCTTCTTTTTCTTTTTTTTTTCTCTATCTCCCCTCTCTCTTTTTTCTTTTCTTCGACAATAGACCTTTTTATAGGCTGAGAGGTGGATTTTCTATAGAAATCCTATTGAAAATTAGGTTTAAAACTCTCAAAACAACTCAAAAAGAATCCTGGATCAATTCTAACCATTGGATGTTGATCAAACGGTCCAAAAATTACTAAAAAATTATCTTAAAATCCCAAATCAAGTCAAAATTCATTTGGACCATTGGATCAGTCTTGAAGATCAAATTTGGGTCGTCAGATCGCTTATAGGAAAGCTTCTGATCTTTAGTTTAAAGTTGGGATGAATCTTAACCATTGGATCTCGATCGGAAGCTATGGATGTCGTTCGTTAGCGCATGCGTTTCGATCGTCCGATCAAATCCTAGTGAAAGGTGCCCATCGAATCAGACAAAATTTTTAAATTGCCCTCTATAGACCATGCGCAAGCTCGATGTTGCATGGACCGCCACATTCTTCAGCCAATCGGAGCGCGCTTCTCTATGTGAAATCTCCGAAATGCCCTCCAAACGGTCCATCGTGTGCCATAAAAAATGCTGACGTCAGCTTAGCATCAGCGGGTCGGTCTACTGGGTGCGGTCAGATCGGATGGTCTACTGAGCTGGTTTTTCTGAACCAATTTGAACCGGATCGGCTCTCTTTTATTTTTTTGAAATTCAATTTTAGGCTCGTTTGAAGTCCATTTTGTCTGAAATTTATTTTATCTGAATAAAAAAAATAAGGTCTTCATATTGGTGGCCTTTTTTCCTACATAAGATTAATAAAAGTATTAATTTTAAAAAAAAATAGATTAATTTATTTTATAATTTAATACATTTATTAGTATATTTTTATCACTTATCACCTCACAATAGCTCTCTCAGAATCTCAAGAAGACCCATAGAAGCTACAAGATGCTCTACCCTCATAGCCTCCTCATCAAATGCTATGCACCTGTTGCTTCTCTCTCTCGTAGGCTGCACGTACTTGATGCTTTGCCAAGCTCCTTTCGATGGTTGCTTGAGCCTCTCTACGTTCCTCTCATGTCACATGTGCCACCTCTTCTTCTCCACAGCACCTCAGCCCTTTAAATAGGATGAGAATCCTTTTCTTAATAATTCACAGGAGTTCTAATAGAGCTCGTTCTCCTAATATAAATTGAACATATCCTTGATGGAGTTTTGAAATATTTTTTGACTTTCAGATCATGATCGCAACCCTCCATGGATGCTGAATCTTGTAGTCCATGTACAACTCTCATAGACCCCTTGGATTAATCTTAATCTGAGTCCAAATAGAAAAAATCCCATCATGTTCTATTCAACTCCGTTGAGCTGGCTTGGTCAGGAGTCGAGCTGGCTTGACTACATCTCACCCGGACTCCAACTGTCTATCTGCCTAAGAGAGCTAGCTTGGCTATGGTTCGAGCTGGCTCAATCTTAATCTAAGCCAACTCGACTGCGTATCAGAGTCGGCCCGACTGCTGTGCTGAAAACTAATTCTCTTCTTGCTGTGAGTTAAATTCGATGCTTCAAATTCTAATGAGATGGTCATTTCGATTGGTACAAAAATTTATTTCTATACTATCAGCTTAGGTTTGGATCATGGGGTCACACACATAAGAGTTCTCAATCTGATTGGATGATTGATCAATGATTAAGAAATCGTTCACAGGTTAAACAATCAATACGATTGATGTTTGACCTAGTACAAGTATTGCAGGAGGATCGATTAGTAATTAGATTACTATTTAACTTAATTTGATTCAATCAAAGGGCTGAGATTAAGTTTAATTAAATATAATTTAATTGAATTTAGTTTGGACTTGATTAGATCAAGTCTAATTGATTTATTGAATGAGCCAATTACAAGGAAGAACTAGTCCTAGTTCAATTAGGACTTGTTTGAACCCAATCTCTAATGTGATTAAAAATTAAATTAAAATTAAATCTAATTTAATCTGATTTAAATAGATTATTAGTTGTACTAAGATCTAATCTAATTAAGTTAATTAAATTCTAATTTAATTTGGTCCAAGGATCAAGTTGGACCAAGTCAAACTTGGAGTCCTAGTGAGACTAGGACTCCTATCTCCATGCACCATCTTAGCCCCAACGCCCCCTACGCCATATTTTTGAGATTTGCATGGAGTTCTCCATGCCTAAGAGAAGTCCACGTGCGCCTCTCCCTTCCCCTTTCTTTCTTACAAGGTAAATGGTTGTAGACCTAGTCAAAGAAGGAGTTTGAATTTGAATTGAAATCCTATGAGATAGAATTTCAAGCAAACCAAACTCCTCCCTTATGTGCCGCCAACCCTCCTATTTTTTCCCTACTTTTTTTTTGGTGGAAAAGTGAAGCTTTTGTGCGACAAAAAACTTGGTGGTCCATGAAAAAATAAAGGAGGGAGCACCCAAGAGTTGAGCACCCTAAGTCTAGCCCTACTTGGATAATACTTGACTAGGTATTTGAACTAGTCAAGGAATCCTCCATAACTCATTATTTAAAAGGTCTTTTGATCTAATTTTTTCAAAAAAAAAGACCTGAGAGAGGGCTATTGTGGCATGAAAGAACTTGGGAGAGAAAAGCATTGGGCGTGGGGTTTTGAGATGACACAATCTAGTGTCTTGGTGAGAAAAACAAAGAAGAAGAAGAGGGCCTTCTTCTAGGATTTTTTCTCTACATCTCTTCCTCCATCTTTTTATGATTTTGATAGAAGTCTTAGGTCTAAAATCTTCTTCTCATCTTTTAAAAAATTGGAGGACCCAAAAATTGAAGAAGGAAGATTCAGATCGACCATCGAAGAAGGATCAGCATAGTACTAGCATGCTATGCTGATTTTCGGGTATCGAACTTCTGATCTATGATCGAGGGCTCGTGTGAACAACCTATAGAGGCTGGACATGTGTGCAGCTTAGAGCAACAATCTTAGGCCTAGATTCGTGAGTTAAGAAACTCAAGTTACAAAGGTAAGGGCAATTTGATCTTCCTATTACATATCTAGTTTAGATCTAGTGTAGATCTATGTTGATATGATCAACATATTTTTTTCTCATATTTTTAATTTTTGATTTAATGATATGCTATAATCATGTAATAGGATCCTAGATCTAGGACTTTTCATATTTTATTATAAATTAATATAACTAATTCATGTCTTCCACTGCATAGATCTAAAAAATTTCAAAACCTAACCCCAAAATCCTAGATTGGTTTCCATCAATTGGTATTAGAGCCATAGGATTTTATTACATGATTTTATGCATGTTTAGATTAATGATTTAGATCAGATCTATATTTTTAATCTATTATTTAAATCTAAAATTAAAAATTAGGTCACATGAACTGTAATGTTGTCCTGCTATAAGGTTTATCCATTATAGTGGAGATGTTGTCCTACTTTGTGCTGATCTAAAATTTTGATCATAAAATTTTAGATTAGATCTAAAAAAAATTATGATCTAATTAAAAATATTTTAATTTAATTTTTTATCATCATAAATATGTTAGATTTGATCTAAGATGATTTATGATTGATTAGAATTGAAATAGTTTCAATTACATGAACATGTTTAGATTAGATCTAAAGTAGTTTCATGTCTATTTTATTTGCATATTGGTTATGAATCGAACATGCAACTTGGTTGGTAGAACCATGTTGTAAAAATATTTTACAAATATCAAAATTATTTTTGAAATGCCAAACCCCAATCCTCAGCCCAAATCTTAATTAAGAATTAAGAATTGTTTGATTAGAATTTAGGATTATGAATTAAAGATCCTAAGACACAAATCATAACAAATTGAGTTAATGGTTTAGTGGGAATTAGGTCTATTATTTGGGTTATACCTAATGTTAGATTAAAGAATAGACTTAATTAGAGAATTGACTAAATTGAATCAATAGTTGTCTTATATTAGGTCAAGGATTCTATAGATCAATTACAATTGTTGTAGTTTGTCAAGTCTATGTCTTTTATGAGAACCAAGATGGACTTGATTTATGGCTATACGGTCGAACCCAAAATTGCAAGGTTGGTCAAATTGAAACTAATGAACTGGATGGTGTCTAAGGTAAGTTTGGCAGTATGATTAGTGGTTTTTAATTAGAAGCTACTCACATTAATTCAATCTTTGACAAGTTAATGGCATATCCCTTCTACTGATCTCACTTATCTGGCTATCCTGGTGAATTAGGTTTTGATTAGATCACATGGTGATTTGGACTGACTTATGTCAATTAGGTAAATCTGTGTGACTGATTTAGGTGCTCCTAATGCCAGCTTTAATTAGGTCCTTTATGATTTGACTTGGTGAAGTTAGTAGGAGGATCGAAATTGGTTGGTTCTTTTCTCTCTTCTTTAAATCAAATTAACTAAATTCTCTAAAATTATTACATCTTTAAAATAAAATAGTTATGATGATAATTAGATCATAGCTTTCCATTAAGCGGATGATAATGGATCCATTAGCTTGATAATCATTAGAGGCCTCAAGGTCTGGTGCTTATCGGCTAATGAAATTATCATTCATAATATGATGTCTTGGCCATGTCTATCTAAATGGTGGTTAGATTGACCAACCAAAGTTGGGCTTAATCATTCATTGGTTAGATGGACCAAGTATGATCATGTTAATAGTTGAATCTAATCGGATCTTTTTAGTGGAGGCTAAAGCCTACTGATTAGGGACTGAGGTAAAATTGAAACACTTGAAATTATTTAAGAGAAATAATTGTTATAAGCCTACCCTTAGATGTACATGGGTTGACAAACCAAAGTTGGGCTTGTATGCAATCTATGTGGATTCTAGTACCCACTAAAGAATTAAGGTAATTCCTTGAATTAGAGGTAGAGGCTACCAATTCGAATAAAATAGTGAAAGAACTTTTTTATTAAAGTTCAAATATTTAGGTTTAATGAATCAATTACTGATTAGGTTTTAATTTTTCTTTGTGCAGACATGGCCACTTTTCTTTCGCTCCGATCATTGTTAGACAATGATAACCTGATGGGACCCAACTTCGATAATTGGTACCATAAGTTGAAGATTATCTTGGAGCATGAACGGATCTTGTACGTACTGATAGATCTGGCACTTGAGGAGCCAGTACCCAATGCACGTAGAACAGTTAGAGACACTTATTAGAAGTGGCTCAATGATCGAATCATGGTGCATTGTATCATATATAAGTTCAATCATAGATTTAAGTTTGCTCAGCCAAAAGATATGCTTCAAGTTTTGAACGAGTCTTTTAGCACACCCGGTGATGTTGAGAGGCATAAGACTAGTTGTGCCATCTTCAATGCCGGGATGAGGGATGGAGCTTCTATCACTGATCATGTACTGGGCATGATCAAGTTGATGGAGTGTTTGAGCAAGCTCGATTTTTTCTTGCATGAGCAGCTAGGGAAAGATGAAATTTTAAACTCATTGTCCAAATCTTATCTTCCATTCCTTACATATTATAGAATGAAAAAGCCTGAAGTAAACTACCATGAGTTATTGGGGTTACTTCAGAACTTTGAGAAGGATCACCAGCTCCATAAGGAGTCGGTGAATTTAGTAGGAGAATCTTCTTCTGGTTTCTGACCCTTTAAGAAAGGAAAGAAGAACAAGAAGAAGTCCAAAAAGGTGCAAGTTCAGGCTGGAACATCTGCGTAGGGCCATACCAAGAAGATAAAGTCCGATAAGAGTCAAGCTTAGTGCTTCTTCTGCAAGAAGTGGAGGCACTAGAAGAGGAACTGTCCTTAGTATATAACCTCACTAGACCCGAATAGGTCGAGAAAGAAACAAGCTATTGCTGGACAAGATATTTATATGATAACTCCTAGCAATTTCTCTATCTGTGATATTACTGATTGGGTATTGGATAATGGTAGCCCTTACCATATTTGAAATTTATTGCAGGGGTCGTAGGTCAGTAGGAGATTTGAGCAAGATGAGAGGTTCCTGAATGTTGGAGATGGAAGACCAATTTCAGTTCTAGCATTAGGAATCTTAAAACTTATATTTGAGTCTCATATCATTGTTCTTAGTGATTGCCAATTTTGTCCTAGTTTCTTTTTGAATGTCATTTCTTTAAGCCTTCTGGCCAAAGACAATTATGAAATTTCAATAAAGAAAGAATTTTATAATGCAATTATAAATGGTGTTACTATATTCTCTAGATATTTGAACAATGATGTATATATGTTATCATAACCTATTAATGTAGTCTATTCTACTAGCAAGCATCCTAGATTAGATAGTGTATCTGATATATACTTATGGTACTGTAGCCTAGGTCATATTAACAAGAACAGGATAAATAGGTTGACTCAATAGAAAATCTTCGAAGTCAGTGATTGTAAATTACTTCCGACCTGTGAGTCTTGTTTTCTTAGAAAGATGACCAAGTCATCTTTCACTAGAAAAGATGAGAGAGCCACTGAGCTCTTAGGTTTGGTACATACTGATGTATGTGGACCAATTAGCACTAGTGCCAGAGATGGATATCTCTACTTCATTACTTTCATAGATGATCTATCCAGACATGGATATATCTATTTGATGAAACATAAGTCAGAGTCATTTAAAATATTCAAACAATTTTGAAGTAAAGTAGAAAAATAAATTAGCAAGAGTATTAAAATTCTTTGATTTGATCGAGGAGGGGAATACCTTTCTGATGAGTTTTTTACATATCTAGGTGAGAATGGGATTATCTTCCAATGGACTTCTCTAAGAATGCCACAACATAATGGTGTGTCTAAAAGGAGGAATCGAACTTTGTTAGACATGGTCCAATCCACGATGGATTTTGCCAACTTGCCGATATTCTTCTAGGGATATACACTCGAATCAGCTTGCTATCTTCTAAACAGAATTCTAAGTAAGTCTATAGTTAAAACTCTGTATGAGATATGGATAGGACATAAGTCAGTACTTTCACACCTTAGGGTCTGGGGGTGCCCGACTTATGTGAAATGATTAATCACAGACAAACTTGGACCTAGGTCTAATAAATGCACATTCATAGAGTACCCAAAAGAGACTAAAGGATATATTTTCTACCGTGCTGATAAACAAAAAATGTTCATCAGTCTTAAGGCAATCTTTTTAGAAAAGAAGTTTCTTAGTGAAGAAACTATTGCCTCTAAGGTTGAACTTGATGAAGTTCAATAGGTAAAAACATCGACATCGATAGCTAAACCAAAATTGGATTTGATTAGATCAAATTTGAAGCCTAATGTACTTGCACCATTAAGGCGATTTGATAGAGTACCGTATCAGCCAGACAGATACTATGATTTCTTGGTTCAGGATGGTGATCCCATCGAACTCTATGAAAATGATGAGGATCCGATCACCTATATGGATGCAATGCAGAGACTTGATTATGAGAAATGGCTAGAGACCATGAAATTTGAAATGGAGTCCATGAAGGTCAATGATGTATGGACATTAGTTGACCCACCTGAAGGAGTCAAACCCATTAGATGTAAGTGGATCTTCAAAAGGAAGAGGAACGTAGATGAGAAGGTGGAGACCTATAAAGCACATCTGGTTGCTAAGGGGTATCGTCAATGTTATGGTATTGACTATGATAAGACATTCTCCACTGTGGCAATGCTCAAATCCATTCAGATAATGCTTGCAATAGCTGCCCATTTGGACTATAAAATTTGGTAGATGGATGTGAAGACAACTTTTCAAAATGGAGAGCTGCTCGAAGAGATGTATATGATACTATTGAAAAATGTGTCCCAAAGTCAATCGTCAGCCTGTTGATGATTGAGCTACATTGTATCTTATAATTGATTCATTAATAAATAAAATATATTTTTGATATTTTTCATCTTCTAACGAACTTCATTATTGTGATGAAGTTCTTAGGACTATTTAGCTTCGATAAAGAAAGGATTTATCGATTAGTCCTTAAATTTGTTCATGACCAAATGATAGGCTGTTAATTAGGACAACAACATCTATCGAGCATAGATCGTCGTATGCCATATAGGTTGGTTGTCCACTTAACTAAGAAGTGTGGAGACACTAGTATGGCATATATGTGAGATGTATGGGTACATCGTCATTGAACGTGACCAACTCTAGAGCATTCTACTGTCGAGAATGTCTCTGATGGGATATAGGTATAAGTGTCCGTTAGACCTAAGATCATCTTAATGACTTGCAAGCAACTCACTGTGCTTTGATACTGGACTAACTAAATTTTTAATTTAGTAATGAAAGACTTCTGGGCATAGTCAATTACTTGCAAAATCTGTGTGTGATCAAGATGGGATGGACCACTCTAAGAGTTGGAGAATAATGTATCACTATATTTCAATATAGCAAAACCTTGGCCAGGATAATCCATCAGATTGATTTGGCATTTTGAAATACAATGTGGACAACCTGATCAGAGTTTATAGTTGAACTCTGAGGTGTCCTATGAGCATTTTGGTCAAGAGGATGAATTATATGGAAACTATATCCGCATAGGTTCTAAGGATATTATTCTACACATTCGACCTATCTGGATGTCGGATACCATTGCTAGATGATTACTTTGATTGGTACAAGAATCTATTCTTATTCTAATGACTTAGGTTCAGACCTATGAGGTCACATATATTAGAGTTCATGATCTGATCTGATGGTTAATCAACGATTGAGAATCGTTCTAGGATTAAACAATTAATACGATTACCTAGTGCAAGCATTGCAGGAGGATTGATTCGCAATTAGATTGTTAATTAGCTTAATTTGATTAAGCTAGAGGGTTGAAATTAAGTTTAATTAAATATGATTTAATTAGATTTAGTTTAGGCTTGATTGGATCAAGTCCAATTGGCTTATTGGATAAGCTAAGTGTAGGGAAGAACTAGTCCTAGTTTAACTAGGACTTTAGTCAACCCAATTTTCTAATTTGATTAGAAAATTAAATTAAAATTAAATCTAATTTAATTAAGTTCTTAATTTGGTTAGGGCCTAATTTAATTGGACTTGTTTACTTTTGATTTAATTTTGTTTGAGAAACCAATTTTTGACCAAGTCAAAATAGGAGTCCTAGTGTGACTAGGACTCCCTATCCTTGTGCCACTTATATCCCACGCCCCATGCCCACTCTCTCTATTTTTTGTGTGATAGAGAGTCTCTCTCTAGCCTTCATGCATGCCCCCTCTCTCCCTCTTCTTCTCGTATGATAATTTGGTGGTTCATCAAGTCAAAGGAGAAGTTAGTTTTGATTTAGGATTCTATGAGATAGAATCCTTATAAACCAAAACACCTCCTTCTAAGTATGCCACAGCTATCCTATTCTTTTCTCCCTTATTCCACATGAGAAAGAAGAAAGTTTGTGCATGTACTCTTTCTGGATTCATCAAAAAAATTAGAGGGGTGCCCAAGAGTTGGGCGCCCAACCTCTTGCCAAAACTAGTCCTTCCTTGTCTAGTTTTTGACCTAGACAAGGACTCTTCTTTTTCTATAAATTTAGGATGAATTTTGGTCTGATTATTTTGTGGACCATAGATCATTAGGAGAGTTTTAGGGTGTGCAAAAATCAGAGGGAGAGAGTCCTTGGGCATTGGGATTCCATAGATACCAAACTAGGTGTCTAGGTGAGAGAAAAAAGAAGAAGAAGAGGGTCTTCTTCTAAGGCTATTTTGATTTTCTCTTCTCCTCCGTCTTTTGAGATTTTTTTGAGAGTCTTAGATCTGAAATCTCTCCTCTTTCTTTTGATATTTTGGAGAGTCCAAATCTTGAAGAAGAAAGTATCAAGTCGACCGTCGAAGAGAGATCAGCACAGTGCTAGCATACCGTGCTGATTTCCTACATCAGGATCTCAGATCATGTTTGTGGGCTTGTGTGGATGACTCCTAAAGGCCAGACACGTGTGCGGCTCATGACTTCATCCTCAAGCCTAGATCAGTAAGTTAGAATATCTAACTTGCTCAGGTATCAGATCTAATCTGTTATTCTATAGCTAGATTAGATGTAGTATTGTAGCATGTTGATAAGATCAACATGTTAATCTTTTCTTTATATTTTTAATTTTTGATTTAATATCATACCTTGATTATATAATAAATCTTAGATCTAGAGTATTTTTATATTTATTTAAATAAATATTTAATTTAGATTTATTTAAGTCTTTCACTGCAAGATCTTGAAAAAGTTTCAAGATCTACCTGTGAAACCCTAGATCTGGTTCCTTCAATTGGTATCAGAGCCTAGGTTCTTATTACATAATTTTTTTAAGCATATTTAGATTATTTATTAAATTAAATCTAATTTATAATTTAATTATTAAATTTAAAATTAAAAATTTAGATCTCATGAACTGTCATAAGGTTTTCCTGCTGTAAGGTTTATCCCTTACAGTGAAAAGGTTATCCTAGTTCGTGATGATCTGCTCCTAATCATAAATTTATTAGATTTGATCTAATTTTATTTATAATTTAATAAATTTAAAAAATTTTAAATCTAATAATAAAAATTTTAGATTGCATGGATTGATCATATAAGGTTGTCGTGCTGTAAGGTTTATCCCTTACGATGAAAAGGTTGTCCTAGTAGGTGCTGATCCAAAATATTGATCTAAAATTTTAGATTAGATTTTAAAAATTTTATGATCTAATTAAAAATATTTTAATTTAATTTTAATCATCATAAATATGTTAAATGTTATCAAAGTTAATTTATGATTGACTGGTGTTGAAATTGTTTCAATTACATGACCCAATTTAGATTAGATCTAAAGTAGATTCATGTTTATGTTACTTGCATTTTGATTATGAATCAAACATACAACTTGGTTGGTAGAACCATGTTATAAAAATATTTTACAAACATAAAAATCATTTTCAAAAAGTCGAACCCCAACCCTTAGTCCGAAACTTAATTAAGAATTAAGAAGTTTGATTAGGATCTAAGATTGTAAATTTAAGATCCTAAGACACGAATCAGAAAACATTGGGTTAAATGGGTTCGTGGAGATTAGGTCCATTAATTAGGTTAGACCTAGGATTAGATTAAAGAATAGACTTAATTATAGAATTGACTAAATCTAATCAATTGTTATCTTAGATTAGGTCAAGGATTCTCTAGATCAATTGCAATAGTTGTAGTTGGTCAAGTCCATGTCTTTAATGAGACCCAAGATGGACTTGATTCTTGCTAAGTGGTCTAGTCAAAACTTTAGGTTGATCTAATTAAAACTAATTAAATCAGTTGGTGTCTAAGGTTATGGCTTATATGATTGATGGTTTTTAATTGGCAGTCGCTTACCTGGCCATTTTTGATGGTGTCTAAGGTGAGCTTTGGCAGACCCTCCCACGATCAAACTTACTGACCTTCTTGTTGAAATTATGTTTTGATCAGATCAATTGACTAATTTGAGTTGACCCATGTCAGCTAGGTAAATCAGTGTGACTAATTTAGGTGCTCCTAGACTAGCCTATTAATGGTCTTCCTTAAGCTGACTTGGTGAAGCCAGTGGGAGGATCATGAAAATCTGGTTCATCTGACCTTCCCTTATCTTTAACAATTAAATTCTCTAAAATTATTAGGTCCTTAAAATGAAATAGTTATGGTGATAATTATATCATAGCCTTCCATTAAGTGGATGATAATGGGTCCACTAGTTGGATAATCATTGGAGGCCCATAGGCCTAGCGCTTATCTGCTAATAGAATTATCATTCATAATATAATTTCTTGGCCGCATCTCTCTAAATAGTGGCTAGGTTGACCAACCTTAGTTGAGCTTAATCATTCATTGGTTAGATGGACCGAGTATGATCATGTTAATGGTTGGACCTAACCGAAACTTTCCATAAAGGCCCTAGTCTACTGAAAAGATACCTGAAGTAAAATTAAATTACTAAAAATTATTTTAAAAAATAATTGATTATAAAACTATCCTTAGATTTATATGGATTATATATGGCCTATAGAAGCTAGGAATTGGCTGGAAAAAATCTGTTGATTAAAGTCCAAATCTTTAGGTTTAATGAATCAATTACTAATTAGGCTTTTGGTTCTCCTTTGTGCAGTTAATGTTAGATATGTGTGCCTTAGAAGCCAGATTGGCTGACACTTGTAATACACTTCTAAGGGCAAAATTATAATTTTAACTATAAATAATAAAATGAGTTATTTTCTATCATAGTATATAGTATACATTTGAAAGTGTCTATGATATATCCTTTGAGTTAATGGTAATGATAATTCATATTTTCAACAGTTGAAAATTTATGACATGAATTTTCATTATTAACTCATAAAATGCTCCCAACCATAGGATCATCATGAGGATGTGATTGATCCAGAAGGTTGGTGTACGATCACTTCTTTTAGTAGATGAGTCTTGAGTCTATAGTGTGGAGACACCGGAGCGAGAGTACAGGATACTCGTTAGAGAACGAGGGCACTGAGCATGACCACCTCGAGTAGTCATTGAGGAAGTCTACCTTCTCGTCAATGACTGGCTCGAAGCTGCAGTAGTGTGTCTGGTTCTTTGACCTGAGGATGCATCGGCAGTTCACCTTGAGGGTGTTATAGTTTGACTACACCATTAACTCGGATCTCCTAGCCATTCGAAATTCCTGAGGTGTATGTTGGCTATAGCATGTTCATTGTAGGAAATTGGATTGCATCAATAGGAGATCTATCTACCTCGGTGGATGAGGAGCAGCCCTATGATGATCATGAGAATCAAGTCCATAAGCCCATGGCCATGGCAGAGTGAAATAATAGAAAGAGTTTCTATTTAAGATTTTCACATTGGACTTGAATCGAATGATTACATTCATATGACAGAAATTAGGGTTTGACGAGTTCACCTTAACCCTAATCTGATCGGGGCTCAAGATAGAGAAACTTAATCACACAGGTAGCTGCACCAAGAGGTTCATTTTCAGTTCTGATGGGTTGCCACCATATACTGCTAGGTGTCACTGGTGGATTTTGGGAGCAATTAGAATGATTTAGATGATCGATCATTACTAGCTGTCTCGAATCAGAAGAGTTCTGATCCATCGAAAGGAGTTTCGATGATGTCGATGATAGAGATCATGACATATTCCATTACCATACAGAACTGAACCTAACTGGGTCACACAAACAAGGGTTTAGATCTGGATGATCATCAATTGGACTAACCCTAGTTCAATTGATTTGAATAAGATTCAATTAGGTTCAAGAAAATCGTGCTAGCACATCGATTGAAGCCTAATACGTTCTTCCTTTTAACTATCATAAAAAGTTGTTTCGACTGAGCCAAATATGTTTGGGCTCAACTCAGGAATCTTTACTTGGTCTGACTGGAGCTTGTCCAGATTAGAAAAGGGTTGTCTTAATTTATGAGATAAATTTGAGATAACACCTTGCCATTTTTGGTCACCTACTAAATCTTATCTTTCAGACTTTGGTCAAATATTGACCCATTGGACACTTAGACATCTGACCCATGTGTCATGCACCCATTAGGAGAGAACTGGTGGGGGCCTTGTTCCCCTGCCTAAAAAGCAAAAGGAGGGGGTGCATGCCTAGGAAGGCATGCGCCCCATGAGGATAGAAGATGGAGTCCCATACAGATGGGACTGCAGTTGCTTTAGGGGATTAAATTAGGTGGTGCCAAGAAGACTTGTTTGACCCAATCTTAGCACCACCTAAGGAGAGTTTTGAGGGTCTCTAATCTAATTGGATCAGATGATATCATCCCATCAATCAGATTTAGGTCTGATTGCACAAAGGGCCTTGATTGGCCAGGATGATGTGGCACTACATGGCGTAGCAGGATGTCAAGAATTTAATTCTTCTGCCTTTAACCCATGCCACATAGCCCCTCTCCTCCTTCTCTATGCCACCCTCTAGTCCTCTCTCTCCTCTCCATGCCCAAGGGATTTTGGGCATGAAGAAGGTGCGATCCAAGCAAATGAAAGGCACCAGGAAAGGAAGAAGGCAGCACTGCTGTAAGAGACAACGATTGTTCATCAAAAGCCATTTTGAAGATCTTCAAGATCAGATCTAGATCTAGTTTTTGGAGGATTAATTGAAAAGAAAAAGATCTTTAGATCCTGCCTGAGTGGATATCGATAGAGGGCAGGCACTTGCGTGGCAACATCCAGAATCTCGGGCAAACATCAGGATCATCACAGGGTAATTGGATTACCCAAAACAAAGTTATAATTAAATTAGATTTAATTTTTATCTCTATTTTATTTTTATTATTAGATCAATAAGATTAGATCTAAGGAGTCTTAGATCTAATTAGGATCTTAGAGAGAAAAAATTTTGAAATATCCCTCCTGATCCAATCAGATCTGAATGAATCTGAGCCAAAAAATAGATTTTTTTCTTCAACTGATATCAGAGCCAGGTTTCATAATTTTTAGATCTAATTTTAATTTATTTTAATCTAATAATTAATAATTTTAGATGTCACATTAGATGTGATTAGATCTAAAATTAGAAAAAATTAAAAATTAAATAATTCTGGATCTAAGATGTATGAAGATGCATGACTAGACTAGAAATAGAATTATTCTATAGAATAGTCTAGCATGATCATAATTTTAATTTAATTAATTATAATTTTTAAATCTATATTTATTTATTATTTTTTGATATTATAAATATTATAATTAGATCTAAAAATAAAAAATAAATTTATTTAATTTAATTCATATGAGATATGATAGATGCATGTTTAGACTAGTTGTAGAATAGTTCTACAAAATTATCTAAATAAATTTTAATTTGATATGATCAAATTTAAATCTTATTTTTAGATCTAATTTTTAGATTTATGAGATAATTTAGATCTAAAAATATGCATGATATGATACATGAGATGTATGCAAAATATGCCATTTTTAGTTAGATTAATTTTATATATGTGATATATGATATAGATCTAACTAATTTTGTAGATTTATCATGTTTTTGATTAAGGCATTCCTCCTTGGCCGTCCGGTCATAAGAATGAAGAAGGGTTTAAAGGACCCTCTCCTTCCCATTCGATGGGGTGTTCTTTATGATGTGTAGGGGTGCTGCACGTTCGATCCTTAATCAAAAATTAAAAACTTATTTTCTGCAAAACCCTAGATCCTGAAATCCTAGGATTTTATTATACATATTTTGTTTATGAACCTCTAAACACTTAATTAAAGAATTAAGATTATAAAATATATTAGATCTAAAATTAAGAATTTTCAGATCTAAGACATATTCATAAAATTGGGTTCGGGCTTGGGTAGCTCAATTAGGTCTAAGCGGTTGATCAAATTGAATCAAGAGTTGGTTAGATGGGATCAACAAGTGCTTAAATTGACCAGCCTAATAGGATTAAGTCTGGGTCAAGGTCGAGTCACATGAGTGATCGATCAAGTTAAGACCTAATTAGGCTTAGAGGTTAGAGTCTGGATTGTAGGCTAACCCAATTGATTCTGGCTCAACAATTTGGTGTCTAAGGTAAGTTTGGCAGATACGACCGACAGATTTTTAATTAGAAGCTATCTGACTCTGAATGCATTCTTATCGAGTTAATGGCATATTCCTTCCACCGGTCTCACTTACCTGGCCATATTTGTGACCCAGTTCCTGATCTGAGGTGGCTAATAATCCGAGGTAACCCATGCCACTAGGTTAGTCATAATTGGTTATGACTATGCCAAGTCTAGTTTAAAGAGACCTAAATCAAATCTTCCTAAGAAAAGATTAAGTCAAAGGTCTTCCACCATTGTAGATGTGCGGGCCCTTCCCAGGTTGATTGTTCTCGGACTGGTCATACAGTGGATTTCAGTTGCACCGGATAAGATGCAACCATGTCTATTAGGCATTGGATGCTATGGGCTGGAGGATGGATTGGGCTCAATATTCTCGGATACGGTGAGAGATCCAATTAGGAAACCCAATCTGTGCAAATGGTGGGTCTGACTTAACTAAGGAGTGGATCAATATTTCGGGCATGGTGAGATTCATGAATTAGAGATCAAGTCTGGGTGCACCATGATTAGAGAATCATTGGACGAGAGTTGTTCACTCATTGGCTAACCCATCATCAATAACTGTTAGATGAGGTGATGAGTCAGTTGGTGGGACTGCACCATCCACTAGAAATCAGTAATCATGGAGATTTTCACATCTCTACAGAGGAAGTGTAGGGATTCAAGAAAATAGTGAGAGCTAATTTGTTTAAAAATCAAACTCCTAAATAAATTGGTCAAGTCTTAATTACAAAATCTAACTAAAAACTTTGACTCTCTATGAAAAAAAAAAAAATCTGCATCCAACCCACTAGCCCATATCTTGGACACCCAAAGACTGATCGGACCCAATTACAAGGATTGGCTTCGAAACTTCAAAATTATTTTGGGTTTTGATAAGTTGACTTATGTATTAGATCAGGATCCTCCTGCCTTACCAGCTCATCCATCTACTGAACAAAGAGCATCTCTTAACAAATGGATGGATGAAGATAAT
The DNA here is from genome assembly GCA_006176705.1 of Cocos nucifera. Classification (NCBI taxonomy): domain Eukaryota; kingdom Viridiplantae; phylum Streptophyta; class Magnoliopsida; order Arecales; family Arecaceae; genus Cocos; species Cocos nucifera. Next base: position 264,788 of record QRFJ01001503.1, read on the forward strand.
AAGGCCAAATACTACATGTTGGGCTCGATGTCTGATGAGCTTCAATGCTCACATGAAGATATTAAGACTGTCCACCAAATGTTGGCTCACCTGCAAGAGTTGTTTGGTGAACAGAGTCGCACAGCCAAATATCAGATCACTAAATGACTATTTAAGGCTACAATGCATGATGGGCAGTTAGTCCAAGATCGTTGTCTGATGATGATCAAGGACTTAGAAGAGCTTGAGAAGCTCGGAGTAAAGTTAGATCAGGATCTGCAAAATAATATAATTCTGCAATCCTTGATTGATGCGTATGGACAGTTCATCATGAACTACCATATGCATAAACTTCAGAATACTCTGGTCGAGCTTATGAATATGCCGGTTACTGCTGAGCTTTCTATGAAAGGTTCTAAAGGCTCAGTACTTACTATGAAACGGACTTCTTCCAAGAGAAAATTTTTTGGAAAGAAAACAAAGTCTGAAAAAAAATAGAAGGTGGAAGGTGGAAAGAAAAAGAAGACAGAGCTGAAGAAAAAAATTGCTGATAAAGAAAAGTGTTTCCATTGTAATACTGACAGCCATTGGAAGCAGAATTGCCATACATGCCTGACCATCCTGAAGAATAAGAAGGAGATAGGTCCTTTTGGAGGTATGTTCATTATTGAATCTAATCTTACAGTTTCTTCTACATCTAGTTGGGTGCTTGACTCTGATTCTAGTGCTCATTTGTGCACTTCCATACAGAGTTTTGAAGATAGCAGAAGGTTGAGGGATGGTGAGATGATCCTACGCATCCAAAATAGAGCAAGGATTGCTGCTTTGGCCATGGGAATCTTGTTAGGTATACGTGCCCTAGAAGTCAGAATTGGTAATACTTGTAATACACTTCTAAGGACAAAATTATAATTTTAACTATAAATAATAAAATAGGTTATTTTCTATCATATAAGTGTATTTAGTGTCTATGATACATCCCTTGAGTTAATGGTAATGATAATTCATATTTTCAAGAGTTGAAAATTAAAGACATGAATTTTCATTTATTAACTCATAAAATGCTCCTGACCGTAGGATCATCATGAGGATGGTGATTGATTCAGAAGGTTAGTGTACAATCACTTCTTTGTAGTAGATGAGTCTTAAGTCTACGGTGTAGAGACACTAGAGCGAGAGTATAGGTACTCGTTAGAGAACGAGGGCATTGAGCATGACCACCACAAATAGTCATAAGGAAGTCTACCTTCTCGTCGATGACTGACTCGAAGCTATAGTGGTATGTCTAGTTCTTTGACCTGAGGTGCATCGATAGTTCACCTAGAGGGTGTTATAGTTTGACTACATAATGACTCAGTCTCCTAGCCATTCAGAATCCTGAGGTATATGTTGGCTATAGCATGTTCATTATAGGAATTGGATTGCAACAAGATGGAATCTATCTACCTTGATAGATGAGGAGCAGCCCTATGATGATCATGAGAATCAAGTCTATAAGCCCACAGCCATGGCAGAGAGTGTGAAATAATAGAAAGAGTTTCTATTAAGGTTTTCACATCGGATTTGAATCAAATGATTAAATCATATGATAGAAATTAGGGTTTGACGAGTTCACCTTAACCCTAATCTGATCGGGGCTCAAGATAGAAGAACTTAATCACACAAGCAACTGCATCGAGAGTTTTGTTTTCAGTTTTGATGGGTTGCCACCATATGTTGCTGGTGTCACTGATGGATTTTGGGAGTAATTAGAATGATTTAGTTGATCGATCATTCTAAGTTGTTTGAATCAGAAGAGTTCTAATCCATCGAAAGGAGTTTCGATGATGTCAATGATGGAGATCATGACATATCCCATTACCATATAGAACTGAACCTAACTAAGTCACACAAATAAGGGTTTGGATTTGGATATCATCAATTGGACTAACCCAGTTCAATTGATTTGAATAAGATTCAATTAGGTTGAAGAAAATCGTGCTAGCACACGATTGAGCCTAACGTTCTTCTTTTTCTATCATAAAAGTTGTCTCAACTGAGCCAAATGAGTTTATGCTCACTCAGATACCTTTACCTGGTTTGACTGGAGCTTGTCCAAGTTAGAAAAGGGTTGTCTTAATTTATAAGATAAATTTGAGACAACACTTTCCGTCACCTGCTAATTCTTATACTTTGACTTGGTCAAACGTTGACCTTTGACATCTGCCCATGTGTCATACACTTATTGGAGAGCAGATAGGAGCTTGTCCCCTATCTAAAAATTAAAAAGAAGGAGGCACATGCCTAGGATGGCGTGCGCCCATGGTTAGGGATGCTGGTCCCATACGGATGGGACTCTAGGTTGCTTCTTGGATTCAAACTACGTGACCCTCACCTATAGACTTTGACCAGTCTTAGGCGCCACCTTAGGATTGACCTATGGGTCTCTCATCTGATTGGATCAGATGATGTCATCCCACCAATCAGATTTAGATCTGATTGCATGAAGCAACGTGATGGGCCAGGGTGATGCGACACTGCATGGCGCAGCAGAGTCTATAAAAAGACCCTATCTGCGCCCAATTTTAAGACTCCTCTTAACCATGCCCAAGGCTACTTGATAGGAACGCGATGTTGTCGTTAAGACACCGTATTTATCAGTTTAATCTGACTTCTTAAAATCATTGAAATTGCATAGATAGCAGTGAGTCGGGTCGAATCCACAGGAAAGATAGTATTTTAGATTTAAAATCTTTGATTTTTAAAAGAAAAAGAAAAAAATGAGTTTTGGGATCAAAAGTGAAGTCAAAAAATAAAAAGCGAAAATTAAAAGGTGCAGAAATTTAAACTTGGTACTAAGATCTACTAGTTAGATCTTAGCATCTACTTGCAAAGCAATAATTTAAAGTATAGAAATTAAATTATAATAAAAATAAAAAGTAAGAAATTAAAGTACAAAAAATAAAATTTTTATTAATTAAAATTTTAAAATTTAAATACATAGAATTTAAAAAGAATAAAATAGCCTGATCTCTGATCTTGGATCGGCATTGGTAGAAAGATGGTGTAGAAGCTTGGCTCTTCTTCTCGACACTCGTTGCTTCGAAGCAGCCTTTAACCCATAGCCTGGCTTCGTCCTGTACCAAAGCTTCACCTTGATCGGAGATGTTGATTTCTAGAGGCCTAGGGTCCTTTTTATAGTGCTAGGAGGGTTGGATATTTTTTTCTAAAGGCAATGTGGGACTAATGGCCTTTTCAATCATCAAAATATAAAAGAATTTGAGTAAAATTTGAATCAAAATAGCTCTGATACATCTCTGATAAATCTGATAAAATCCAGCCGTTCAATAGGAATCCAACGGTCTAAAAATCATCAAAATCGGATGCAGATCAACTCAGATCGGGTCGGATTAAATTCTAGCCATTAAATCATGCTTCATGAAGGAAATCTGGCTGCAAATCACATGCTTGAGAGTTTGATTACCGTCGGAAGCTTTCTGGATTGTCGGATCGTCGCCTGGATCGAGTGCTGCCATCCGATGGTGATCCATGTGATGTCTGTAGCTGAATAAAATCTGGAAGTAACCACAGCCGTCCGATCCTGACCGCAAACAACCACATCCATCCGATCGCGTAATCACTATTCCCATGGACCGCATAGACCGGCCACACCGCACATCGCAGTCAATCAGCGCTTCTGTTGTCGAGCGAAAAGACTAAATTACTCTTGTGAGTCGCGATAAACTTCTGTAGACCCTTTAGGGGTCTTGGTCCACCACGTGGCAAGCTCTGATTCGTCGAATTTTGCTGAGCTAGCGGTCCACGCCTAGATCGTGGACCGGCTGATGGCTTCAATGGCTGAGTCGACTTTGATGGCTTCGCTTGGCTTGGTGGCTCGGCTTGCGGAGCCGGCTGGTCTATGTGGTCCATGAGAACAGTGATTGCGCGATTGGATGGATGTGGTTGTTTGCGGATTGGATCGGATGGCTGTGGTTGCTTCCAGATTATTTTTTATTTTTCTCTTCCCCCAACTTAATCGACATTGTCCTCAATGGAGAAGAAAAAATAAAGGATGTAATAAAGAACATGGAAGAATACACCTAACTCAGTATTTTTTTTTTGGTCCAGCACATGCCTTTGAAAATTTAAGCTCTTCCTCTAATTTATTCAAATTATCCTAAAAAAAAATAAACTAAAAAGATAAATTAGATAAAAACTAAATATTGGGTTGCCTCCCAATAAGCGCTAAGTTTACCGTCTTCAGCCAGACACAATGTAGCTCACTATTCTGTGTCGAATATTGGATTGACAAATTCCAATGGTTTTGGATTGCCAATCTCAGAAAGATGATTTATAATCCCATTATTAATATAATCTTTGTTAATTTTAGGAATATAATTTATGATTCCATTCTCAGACCCATATTTATTAAGAATTTCTCCTATTTGTTTTTCTAAAATGCTCATGAATGGAGTTTTAGGAGTTAAGTTTGATTCAATGGGTGCTGGAATGGTGACTTAAGGCAGTTTTAATTCTGGAGGTAAATTAATGTGATCTTGCTTAAACAACTCCATTGATATTTCATTACATGCCTCTTGATTTTTATAAGAAGAACCAGCTTCTAGGGTTAAAGGGAATAGGACATTAGGTTTATAAGTCTCGGGTAAATCATCTATTCTCTTTTTTTTCCTATTTCTATCTCATTTAAATTGGAAACTAGCATCAGTACTAATTCTTGGCTCGGGTTCTTCTATGTGGTTAGTCTCAGTACTAACCAGTTTCTCTAAATTTTTATTTTGGCTAGCATCAGTACTAGCCTCTCTCACCTGGTCTTGGTATGGGTCCATAAGAATCCTATAGCTTTTAAGTTCAGGAATTACTTTGGTATTCTCAAATTGGAGATTCTTAGATGAAACATTAGATTGATAATTTAATCCAGGTGGTTGGTGGTCATTAGGTGGGTTGTTTGAAATTGGTAGGTTCGGTAGTTGATCTAGTTCTCTCCTCATGTTAGACTCAACTAATTGTCCTATTTGAGCTTCTAGTCTGGCGATAGATTGCTGTTGAGTTAGAATTAATTATTGAAGTTGGTTAAATCTATCATCAGCTAGATTGGTCTGTTGAGGAGGTGGGTATGAAGGCTGATTATAATATGATGGCTGGTTAAACTGACTAGGCTGACCATTATTATAGGACATAATTTTGATAATTTTGCTCAAGTAAAATTTGGGTCTGAGCCTGAGTCTGTTGGGATGTCCAAGAAAAATTAAAGTTACTCCAATCTGAATTATATGAATTTGAAAATGGGTCATTAATCAATTTGGAGTATCCTTGAGCAGCTTGAACTTGTTCTTGGATAAAAGATGAAAACTGTGCAGTCATAGGACATTCACTCATATGATGGGTTAGGCTAGCACAGATTGAATAAGTCTCCTAATAATTAGAAGATGATGTGAATTATATAGAAGATTGTTGACCTAAGATTAGGAGTTGATCTATTTTCTGAGCAAGAAGGTCAACTTTATCTAATTTTTGGACTATTAGGTTCAGATTAGCCATTTGATTATTATGGTTGGGTTCAACTAGATCAGGTAAAGTAATTTTCTACCATATATGTATTAATGCAACCCTAACGTATTGTTCAAATAAAAATTTTAGAATTTTTTTTATATATATTTTTATTATTTTATTATATTAAAGATTAATTATTTTATTTATTAATTAAGTTTAATTATTTTTTTTAATATTTTTTTAGTTAGTTAAATTTAATTTTTATTTTATTTTATTTTATTTTATTTTATTTTATTTTAGATGAGAAAAAAAAAGAAAGAAAAGTTCTAAAGAAGAGGTCCTAAGGAGTCCTAGAACTAAGAAGAGAGAGAAGAATTAAATTTAATTAGGTTTGATGTTGGTTAGCAATCAAGTTGGTCAATCAATCCTGACTAAGGGTTATCCTAGATCTAGACAGCTCCTAACTGCCAAGGTCACCTTCAAGCCCTCCAAGTGTAGGATTAGCCAATCAACTAGCCAGGTAAGTGTAAGATTGGTGGGAGTCCCCCCGTTGCTTGCCTTAGACACCAATTGTACTTGGCCAGGTAAGCGAATAGAACCAATTAGAAACCACCTTCCTTTAGGCCCAGTCGTCCCTGAACCACTTTTCTAGACATCAGTCAAGTTGACTTATCCTAACCCAGTTCAACTCTTAGGATTCCTTGTCCTATTGAGCTCGAATTCCTAGGGTTGATGTCTAATTGATTTTAAAATTAAAAGCTTAGATCAATGCAGGATGCTGGTTGGTTGTTTATGGGCCAAGGAAGGGTGATGAAATCCCCACCTTATCTTGTTTAATTGGGTTGTGCCCTTAATTTGGTTTAATATGAATATGCACAAAAAAATTTTCAATCAAAGGGTTCTATGCAATTTAAACTAGATGCATGCAACTAATTGAATTCTGAAAGGCTTACCTTACTTCCAGCAATCACCAAAAAAAATAAAAATAAAAATAAAGATAAAAATAAAACTAATATGATGCATGCTCTAAGCAGTTAAGATTTCTAATCTTGTCATGAGATTTTTTTTAATTAGATTTAAATAAATATATTTTAAATTAATTTAAAAATAAAATAAATAAATAAATAAAATAAAAAGAAAAGAGAACTAGGGTTAGGATTGATCTCACCAAGCAAAACTTCTGATTCTTTTTGTTCTTTAATTTTTTTTTTCTACAAAATAATAAAAAAATTAGCAAGAAAATAAAAATTTTATTTATAATTTATTTACAGAAAAATCAAAGAGATCAAAAATTTAATGGCCGTGCCTTCCCCGACAATGGCGCCAAAAACTTGATAGGAAGCATTTGCCGAAATTATTTTTAATTTATTTAAAATAAATCAAAAAAATTAAAATCAAAAATCAAAAACCTTCCCTGGCAACAGCGCCAAAAACTTGATAGGAATGCGATGTTGTCGTTAAGACACCGTGTTTATCAGTTTAATCCGACTTCTTAAAATCATTGAAATTGCGTAGATAGCAGTGAGTCGGATCGAATCCATAGGGAAGGTAGTATTTTAGATTTGAAATCTTTGATTTTTAAAAGAAAAAGAAAAAAAAGAGTTTTGGGATCAAAAGTGAAGTTGGAAAATAAAAAGTGAAAATTAAAAGGTGCAGGAATTTAAACTTGGTACTAAGATCTACTAGTTAGATCTTAGCATCTACTTGCAAAGCAATAATTTAAAGTGTAGAAATTAAATTGCAATAAAAATAAAAAGTAAGAAATTAAAGTGCAAAAAATAAAATTTTTATTAATTAAAATTTTAAAATTTAAATACATAGAATTTAAAAAGAATAAAATAGCCTGATCTCTGATCTTGGATCGGCATTGGCAGAAAGATGGTGTAGAAGCTCGGCTCTTCTTCTCGGCACCCATTGCTTCGAAGCAGCCTTTAATCCATAGCCTAGCTTCATCCTATACCAAAGCTTCACCTTAATCAGAGATATTGATTTTTGAAGGCTTGGGATCTTTTTATAGAGCTAGGAGGGCTGGAAAGTTTGCTTCTAGGCAATGTGGGACTAATGACCTTTGTAATCATCAAAATTTTAATAAAATTTGAATTAAAATAGCTCTGATACATCTCTGATAAATCTGATAAAATCCAGCCATTCAATAGAAATCCAACGGTCCAAAAATCATCAAAATTGGATGCAGATCGGGTCAGATTAAATTCTAGCCGTTAGATCGTACTTGATGGAGGAAATCTGGCCGCAAATCACGTGCCTGAGAGTTTGATCACCGTCGGGAGCTTTCTAGACCATCGGATCATCGCCTAGATCGAGTGCTGCCATCCGATGGTGATCCATGTGATGTTTGTAGTTGAATAAAATCCGAAAGCAACCACAGCCGTCCTATCCTGACCGCAAACAACCACATCCATCCGATCGCGCAACCACTGTTCCCATGGACCGCGTAGACCGGCCACACCACACACCGCAGCCAATCAGCACTTCTATTGCCGAGCGAAAAGACTAAATTACCCTTGTAAGCCACGATAAATTTCTGTAGACCCTTTAGGGGTCTAGGTCCACCACGTGGAAGCTCTGATTCGCCGGATTTTGCTGAGTTGGCGGTCCACGCCTGGATCATGGACCGACTGATGGCTTCAATGGCTGAGTCGACTTTGATGGCTTGGCTTGGCTTGGTGGCTCGACTTAGCTTGGTGGCTTGGCTTGTGGAGCCGACTGAGCCGTTTTTTTTTTATTTAATTTTTATTTATTTTATATTTTTAAAAATTTATATCTTTTCCATTTTAGCTTCGTTTTACTTGAAATTTATTTTGTTGTAATCAAAAAAATGAGCTATTTCTATTGATAATAAAATTTTATTTTTTAATTTTTTATTATTTTTTATTATTTTTTAATTAATTTTTTAATTAATAAAAATATGAATTTTTCAAAAATTATATATAAATTGATTAATAATTTTTAAAAATTAATATAAATTAATTAATAAATTAATACTTTTATTGATGAATTTATGATGCTTATCACTACCCCTCTCCCTTCTCCATGCCACCATCTGGCCCTCTCTCTCCTCTCCACGCCCAAGAAAGTTGGACCTTCAGATTAGTGCGAGTCAGGCAAGAAAAGACTAACGGAAAAGGAAGAAGGTAGCACTGCTGCAGAGACGACGGATGATCTTCAGAAGAAGTTTTGAAGATTCTCCAAATTAGATCCAGATCTAATTTTTAAAAAAAAGAAAGAGAAGGAGAAGATCTCCAGATCCAACCTGAGTGGATATCGGTAGAGGCCAAGCGCTTGTGTGGCTAGATCCAGAACCTCAGGACTTTGGTAGGATCATCAACGGGTAATCAGATTACCCAGAATCAAGATAAAATTAATTTAGAATTAATTTAATTTTTTTTTTTTATTTATTATATCATAAAATTAGATCTAAAAAGTGTCAGATTTGATTAAGATCTAAGAAAAAAATTTTGAAATATGCCTCTCGATCCAATCAGATCTGAATGAACCTGACCCAGGAAATCATGATTTCCCTTCAACCGATATCAGAGCCAGGTTCTTATAAAATTTATTTAGATTTGATTTAATCTAATTAATTAGTAATTTTAGATATCACATAAAATATGATTAGATCTAAAATCAAAAAGATAGAAAATTAAAATTAATTAATCTAGATCTAATATGTATGAGATACATAACTAGACTAGGTATAGAATTGTTCTATGTGTAGTCTAGTATAATCATATTTTTTTATTTGATTAAATATAATTTTTAGATCTATTTATTTTTTATTTTTTGATATTATAAATATTATAATCAGATTTAAAAATAAAAAATAAATTAAATTTAATTTGTTCATATGAGATATGATAGTTGCATGTTTAGATAAGTTATAGAATAGTTCTGCAAATAGGTCTAGATTAAATTTTATTTGATAAGATCAAATTTAAATTTAATTTTTTTAGATGATTATGAGATAATTTAGATCTAAAAAATATGCATGCATGATATATGTGATATATACAAAACATGTTTCAATTAGATCTATTTTTTTATATGAGATATATGCTTAGATCTAATTAGTTTTTGTAGATTAGTTGTATTTTTGATTAAGGCGTTCCTCTTGGCCGTCCGATCATAAAAATAAAGTAGGGCTTAAAGACCCTCTCCCTCCATTCGATGGGGTGTTCTTATGATGTATAGGGGTGCTGCGCGTTCATCCTTAATCAAAAATTGAAAATTCATTTTCTATAAAAGCCTAGATCCTGAAATCCTAGGATCTTATTTACATGTTTTATTTTTGAACCCTAAACTTAATTAAGTATTAAGATTATGAAACATATTAGGTCTAAAATTGAGAATTTTTAGATCTAAGATATGTTCATAAAACTAGGTTCGGGCTTGGGTAGCTCAATTAGATCTAGCGGTTGATCAAATTGAATCAAGAGTTGGTTAGATGGGATCAACAATACTTAAATTGGCCAGCCTAATAGAATTAAGTCTGGGTCAAGATTAAGTCACGTGAGTGATCGATCAAGCTAAGACCTAATTAGGCTCAGTGGTTAGAGTCTGGATTGTAGGCTAATCCGATTGGTTCTGTCTCAATAATTTGGTGTCTAAGGTAAGTCTGGCAGATACGATCGATTAATTTTTAATTGAGAGCTACTTGACTCGAATGTGTTCTTGTCGAGTTAATGGCATATCCCTTCCACCAATCTCACTTACCTGGCCATATTTTTTGACTCGATTCTAATCTAAGGTGGTCAATAATCTGAGCTAACCCATGCCACTAGGTTAGTCATAATAGTTATGACTATGTCAAGTCTAGTTTAATGAGACCTAAATCAAAACTCCCTAAGAAAAGATTAAGTCTAAGGTCTTCCACCATTGTAGATGTACGGGCCCTTCCCGTGGTTGATTATTCTCGGCTGATTACAGTGGCTCAATTATACCAGAAAGATGCAATCATGTCTATTAGGCATTGGATGCTATAGGCTTGAGGATGGATTGGGCTCAATATTTCGGATACGATGAGAGACTTAATTAAGAATCCAATTTGTGCAAATGGTGGATCTGACTTAACTAAGGAGTGGATCAATATTTTGGACACGGTGAGATTCATGAATTAGAGACCAAGTTTGGGTGCACCATGATTAGAGAATCATTGAACAAGAGTTGTTCACCCATTGGCTAACCCATCACCAATAACTGTTAGGTGAGGTGATAAGTAAGTCGGTGAGACCGCACCATCCACTAGAAATCAGTAATCATGGAGATTTTCGCATCTCTACAGAGGGAGTGTAGGGATCCAAGAAAATAGTGGGAGCTAATTTGTTTAAAAATAAAATCCCTAAAAAAATTGGTTAAGTCTTAATTACAATATCTAATTAGAAACTTTGACCCTTTACAGAAAAATGTCTGCATCCAATCCACTAGCACGAATCCTGGACACCCATAGATTGACCAGACCAAATTACAAGGATTGGTTTTGAAACTTCAAAATCATTTTGGGTTTCAAGAAGTTAACTCATATATTGAACCAGGACCCTTCCACCTTACCAGCTTGTCCATCCACTGAACAGAGAGCATCTCTAGATAAGTGGACTGATGAAGATAATAAGGTCAGATACTACATGTTGGACTTGTTGTCTGATGAGCTTCAGTGCCAACATGAAGATATTAGAACTGCTCGCCAAATATTGGCTCACCTATAGGAGATGTTTGGTGAACAGAGTTGCATAGCCAAGTATCAAGTCACTAAACGACTGTTCAAGACTAAGATGCGCGATGGGCAGTCAGTCCAAGATCATTATCTGATGATGATCAAGGACATGGAAGAGCTTGAGAAGCTCGGAGTGAGGTTGGACTTGGATCTGCAGAATGACATAATTCTGCAATCCTTGACTGATGCATTTAGGCAGTTCATCATGAACTACCATATGCATAAACTTCAAAATTTCTTGGCCGAACTTATGAACATGCTGGTTACCGCTGAGCTTTCCATGAAAGATTCTAAAGGCTCAGTACTTGCTATGGAATGGACTTTTTCTGAGAGCAAGTCTTTTGGAAAGAAGAAGAAGTCTGTGAAAAAGCAGAAGATGAAAGGAGGAAAGAAGAAAAAGGTAGAGCCGAAGAAGAAGACTGCTAATAAAGAAAAGTATTTTCATTGCAACAATGACGGCCACTGAAAGTGGAACTACCCTACTTACTTGGCACCCTAAAGAAGAAGGAGGCAGGTCCTTCTGGAGGTATGCTCGTTATTGAGTCTAACCTTATGGTTTCTTCTGCATTCAGTTGGATGCTTGACTCTAGTTCTAGTGCTCACTTGTGCACTTCTATGTAGGGTCTTGAGGATAGCAGGAGGTTGAGGGATGGTGAGATGATCCTACGTGTCAGAAATGGAGCAAGAGTTGCTACCGTGGCCGTGGGAACATACCCTCTTTGACTACCATCTGGTTTAGACTTAGTATTAAAAGACTGTTATTATGTGCCTGCAGCAAGCAGAAATTTGATTTCTGTTTCTTGCCTTGCATTAGAAGGCTATGTAATTAGTTTTCTTAAGGACCATTGTAACATTCTTTATGAAAGAAATAAAATTGCAAGTGGTTTCCTTATTAACGGTCTTTATCAGTTACATGTTGATGTATCTATTTTTAATTTCGAGCAAAATGTGAATGCCATAAAATCAAAATGAGCTAGGGATAGTCCAAATGATAGGTATCTATGGCACCTAAGATTAGGTCATATAGCAGAAGATAGGGTTAACAAATTGGAAGAAAATTGGGCTATTGAGTCCGTTGACTTTCGAGTCATATCCAATTTGTGAATCCTTGTCTTCATGGCAAAATGACTAAGCTCCCTTTTGTAGGACATGGGGAAAGGGCCACGGATCTTCTTGCCCTAGTACATACTGATGTGTGCGGCCCATTTGATGTGCCGGCTAGAGGCAACTTTGTCTACTTCATAACCTTTACCGATGATTTATCTAGGTATGGGTATGTGTATCTTATGAGACACAAGTCTGAAGCTTTTGAAAAGTTCAAAGAATTCAGACATGAAGTAAAAAAGCAAAATTGAAAAATCCATTAAGGTTCTTCGATCAGATCGAGGAGGTGAATACCTTAGTCCAAAATTTCTGGACTATCTCTAAAAAAAATGGCATAGTCTCTCAATGGACTCCACCTGGAACACCTCAACTCAACGGGGTTTCAGAATGGAGGAATCGGATCCTATTAGATATGGTCCGATCCATGATGAGCTTCACAGACCTTCCTGATTTTCTTTGGGGATACTGTTTGTTAACTGCAAATATACTTACTGAATAGGGTTCCTTCTAAAATCGTTCCTACCACACCGTATGAGATATGGCATGGTAAGAAACCAAGTCTGAGTCATCTCAGAATTTGGGGTTGTCCGGCTCATGTCAAAAGACAACAAGCGGACAAGTTAGACTTTAGGTCCTTTAGAGCTCGATTCATAGGATATCCTAAAGAGTCATTAGGATATTATTTCTACATTCCAGAAGATCACAATGTGATTGTGAGTCGACATGCCATCTTTCTTGAAAAATAGTTTATTCAAGATAGCGGCATTGGAAAGCAGATCAAGCTCGATGAGAAAGTCTCACAAGAGCAACGAGCTAAGGACCAAATGGAACCAAATCAGGTTAAGCCAATCCATACACTACCTCCTCCACCTCGTAGATCGGAAAGAGTTTTCCATCCCCCTGAAAGGTACTTAGGTACTATTTTCAGAGGAAAGTAGAGAAAATGTTCCTCATAGGTAATGGGGTTCATGGTGATGATCCCAAAACCTATAACGAGGCGATATCAGATATCGACTCCTGAGAAATGGTTAGAGGCAATGAAGTCAGAAATTGACTCGATGCACTCAAACCAAGTTCTGGACCTTGGTAGATCCACCAGAAGGTATAGTACCTATTGGGTGTAAATGGATCTTCAAGAGAAAGATTGGTGCAGATGGGAAATGTGGAGACATTCAAAGGCTAGATTAGTGGCAAAAGGTTATAGTCAACATGCGAAGGCATTGACTATCAGGATACCTTTTTGCCAGTAGCTATGCTAAAATCCATTCGCACATTGCTTGCTGTTGCAGCCTATTTCGATTATGAAATATGGCAAATGGACATGAAAATGGCATTCTTAAATGGATATCTTGAGGAAGATATCTATATGGAACAGCCGCTAGGTTTCACATCCAGTGATGATGATCACAAGGTATGCAAGCTGCAAAGGTCCATATATGGACTTAAGCAAGCATCTCGGAGCTGGAACACTCATTTTAATGATGTGATCAAAATGTTTGGTTTCATCAAAAATGAGGAGGAACCATGTGTTCTTCAAAAAGGTCAGTGGGAGCGCTATTGTCTTCCTCGTATTGTACGTGGATGACATCCTCCTTATTGGAAATGATATTCCCATGTTGACCATAGTTAAAATATGGTTATCTAAAGAATTCTCCATGAAAGACCTAGGAGAAGCATCCTTTATTCTAGGAATTAAGGTCTATAGAGATAGACCAAATAGGATGCTAGGACTTTCACAAGAAGATGTACATAGAGGAAGTACTAAAGAGGTTTAGTATGGAAAACTCTAAGAGGGGATTTGGTACCCTTCAGACATGGCATTCATCTTTCCAAGAAGATGTGCCCCAAGCACACCTGAGGAAATAGAATGCATGAGCAAGATCCCTTATGCTTCAGCAATAGGGAGCCTCATGTATGCCATGTTATGTACACGACCTGATATAGCCCATGCTGTGAGTGTCACAAGCAGATATCAGTCGAATCCAGGTGAAGAACACTGGACTTCTGTGAAATGTATCCTTAAGTACTTGAGAAGAACTAAGGATATGTTATTGGTCTTTGGTAATGGAGAACTCCAAGTCCAGGGGTATACAGACTCGGAATTTTATGTCCGATGTAGATGATCGAAAGTCGACATCTGGGAGTCTGTTTGTGTGCAATGGTGGAGCTGTCAGTTGAAAAAGTTTCAAACAGACAGTGATAGCAGATTCCACCATGGAAGTAGAATATATCGCTGCATCAGAAGCTGCAAAGGAGGCATTCTGGTATAAGAAGTTTGCCGTAGAGATCAAAGTGATGCCATCAGATGCCATTCCTCTGTACTGCGACAACAATGGCACCATAGCCCTTGCTAAGGAGCCGAGGTCTCATCAGAAATCCAAGCACATCGAGCGGCGATACCACCTCATCCGCGATTACCTCGAGAAGGGTTACGTCGAGGTCAAGAGAGTCGACTCCACAGATAATGTGGCAGACCCACTTACAAAGCCATTGGGCCAGCAGAAGATCGAAGCCCACCTTGAGAAGATGGGACTTAGATTTGTAGCCAATTGGCTTTAGGTCAAGTGGGAGTTTGTTAGATATGTGTGCCCTAGAAGCCAGAATTGGCTGACACTTGTAATACACTTCTAAGGGCAAAATTATAATTTTGACTATAAATAATAAAATAGATTATTTTCTATCACATATGTGTATTTAGTGTCTGTGATACATCCTTTGAGTTAATGGTAATGATAATTCATATTTTCAAGAGTTGAAAATTTAAGACATGAATTTTCATTATTAACTCATAAAATGCTCCTGACCGTAGGATCATCATGAGGATGGTGATTGATCCGAAAGGTTAGTGTACAATCGCTTCTTTATAGTAGATGAGTCTTGAGTCTATGGTGTAGAGACACTAGAGTGAGAGTACAGGTACTCGTTAGAGAATGAGGGCACTGAGCGTGACCACCTCGAGTAGTCATAAGGAAGTCTACCTTCTCGTCGATGACTGACTCGAAGCTGTAGTGGTGTATCTGGATTCTTTGACCTGAGGTGCATCGGCAGTTCACCTTGAGGGTGTTATAGTTTGACTACACCATGACTCGATCTCCTAGCCATTCGGAATCCTGAGGTGTATGTTGGCTATAGCATGTTCATTGTAGGAATTGGATTGCACCAAGATGGAATCTATCTACCTCGGTGGATGAGGAGCAGCCCTATGATGATCATGAGAATCAAGTCCATAAGCCCATGGCCATGGTAGAGAGTGAAATAATAGAAAGAGTTTCTATTAAGATTTTCACATTGGACTTGAATCGAATGATTAAATCATATGATAGAAATTAGGGTTTGACGAGTTCACCTTAACCCTAATCTGATCGGGGCTCAAGATAGAAGAACTTAATCACACAAGTAGCTGCACCGAGAGGTTCATTTTCAATTTTGATGGGTTGCCACCATATGCTGCTAGGTGTCACTGGTGGATTTTGGGAGCAATTAGAATGATTTAGATGATCGATCATTCTAAGTTGTCTGAATCAGAAGAGTTCTGATCCATCGAAAGGAGTTTCGATGATGTCGATGATGGAGATCATGACATATCCCATTACCATACAGAACTGAACCTAACTGGGATCACACAAACAAGGGTTTGGATCTGGATATCATCAATTGGACTAACCCAGTTCAATTGATTTGAATAAGATTCAATTAGGTTCAAGGAAATCATGCTAGCACACGATTGAGCCTAACGTTCTTCTTTCTCTATCATTAAAAGTTATCTCGACTGAGCCAAATGAGTTTGTGCTCACTCAGGTATCTTTACCTAGTCTGACTGGAGCTTGTCCTAAGTCTGAAAAGGGTTGTCTTAATTTATGAGATAAATTTGAGACAATACCTGTCATTTTTTATCACCTACTAATTCTTGTACTTTAACTTGGTCAAACGTTGACCTTTGACTTTTGGACATCTGCCCATGTATCATGCATTTATTGGAGAGCAGATAGGGGCTTGTCCCCTCTCTAAAAATTGGAAAGAAGGGGGTGCACGCCTAGGATGGCGTGCGCCCATGGTTAGGTATGCTGGAGTCCCATACGGATGGGACTCTAGGTTGCTTCTTGGATTCAAACTAGGTGACCCTCACCTATAGACTTTGACCAGTCTTAGGCACCACCTTAGGATGAATCTATGGATCTCTCATCTGATTGGATTAGGTGATGTCATCTTATCAATCAAATTTAGATCTGATTGCACGAAGCAACGTGATTGGCTGGAGTGATGCAGCACTGCATGGTGCAACAAAGTCTATAAAAAGACCCTATCTATGCCCACTTTTGGGACTCCTCCTCTTAGCCACACCCCAAGGCTGCCCCTCTTCCTTCTTCATGCCACCATCTAGCCCTCTCTCTCCTCTCCATGCCCAAGGAAGTTGGGCCTTCAGATTAGTGCGAGTCAGGCAAGAAAAGGCTGACGGAAAAGGAAGAAGGTAGCACTACTACAGAGATGATGGGTGATCTTCAGAAGAAGTTTTAAAGATTCTCCAAATCAAATCTAGATCTGATTTTTGGAAAAAAAAAAGAGAAGGAGAAAATCTCTAGATCCAACCTGAGTGGATACTGGTAGAGGCCAGGCACTTGCATGGCTAGATCCAGAATCTCAGGGCTTCGGTAGGATCATTAATGGATAATCAGATTACTTAGAATCAAGATAAAATTAATTCAAAATTAATTTAATTTAATTTTTTTATTTATTAGATCATAAAATTAGATTTGAAAAGTGTCAGATCTGATTAGGATCTAAGAGAAAATTTTTGAAATATGCCTCTCGATCCAATCAGATCTGAATGAATCTGACCTGAGAAATCAGGATTTTCCTTCAAACCTATCCTCTTCGACTACCATCTGGCTTAGATTTAGTACTTAGGGATTGTTATTATGTGCCTACTACAAGCAAAAATTTGATATCTGTTTCATGTTTAGCACAAGAAGGCTATGTAATTAGTTTTCTTAAGGACCATTATAATATTCTTTATGAAAGAAATAAAATTATAACTGATTTTCTTATTAACAGTCTCTACCAGTTACATATTGATGTATCTATCTTTAATATTGAGCAAAATGTGAATACCATAAGATCGAATGACCCAAGGATAGTCCAAATGATAGGTATCTATGGCACCTAAGACTAGGTCATATAGTAGAAGATAGGATTATCAAATTGGAGAAAATTGGACTATTGAGTCCATTGACTTCTGAGTCATATCCAATTTATGAATCATGTCTTCATGACAAAATGACTAAGCTTTCTTTTGTAGGACATGGAGAAAGGGCCACAAAACTACTTGCCCTAGTACATACTAATATATGTGGCCCATTTGATGTGCCGACTAGAGGCAACTTTGACTACTTCATAATCTTTACCGATGATTTATGTCGGTATGGGTATGTGTATCTTATGAGACACAAGTTTGAAACCTTTGAAAAGTTTAAGAAATTCAGACATGAAGTTGAAAAGCAAATTAAAAAACTCATTAAGATTCTTCGATCAGATCGAGAAGGTGAATACCTTAGTCGAAAATTCCTGAACTCTCTCAAGTAAAATGACATTATCTCTCAATGAACTCTACCTAGAATACCTCAACTTAATGGAATTTCGGAGCGGAGGAATCAGACCCTATTAGAAATGGTCTGATCCATGATGAGCTTCACAGACCTTCCTAATTTTTTTAGAGACATAGTTTGTTAACTGCTATATATTTACTAAATAGGGTTTCCTCTAAAATCGTTTTTATCACACCATATGAAATATGACATGGTAAGAAACCAAGTCTGAGTCATGTCAGAATTTGGGATTGTCCAGCTCATGTCAAAAGATAACAAGCGGACAAGTTAGACTATAGATCCTTTAGAGCTCGATTTATAGGATATCCTAAAGAGTCATTAAGATATTATTTCTACATTCCAGAAGACCATAATGTAATTATGAGTCGGCATGCCATCTTTCTTGAAAAATAGTTTATTCAAGATGGTGGCATTAGAAAGCAGATCAAGCTCGAGGAAAAAATCTCATAAGAGCAACAAGCTAAGGATCCTAAGAAACCAAATCAGGTTAAGCCAATACAATCACTACCTCCTCCACCTCGTAGATCGAAAAGGATTTTTCATCCTCCTGAGAGGTACTTAGGTACTATTTCAGAGAAAGTAGAGAAAATGTTCCTCATAGGTAATGGGGTTCATGGTGATGATCCCAAAACCTATGACGAGGCGATATCGGATATTGACTCCAAGAAATGGTTAGAGACAATGAAGTTAGAAATTGACTCGATGCACTCAAACCAAGTCTGGACCTTGAAAGATCCACCAGAAGGTATAATAGCTATTGGGTGTAAATGGATCTACAAGAGAAAGATTGGTGTAGATGGAAATGTGGAGACATTCAAAGCTAGATTAGTGGTAAAAGGGTTTAGTCAGCATGAAGAAATTGACTATCAGGATACCTTTTTGCCAGTAGCCAAGCTAAAATTCATCCGCATATTGTTTGCTATTGTAGTCTATTTTGATTATGAAATATGGCAAATGGACGTGAAAATGACATTTTTAAATGGATACCTTGAGGAAGATATCTATATGGAATAGCTATCAAGTTTCACATCCAGTGATGTTGATCACAAAGTATGCAAGCTGCAAAGGTCCATATATGGACTTAAGCAGGCATCTCGGAGCTGGAATACTCATTTTAATGATGTAGTCAAATATTTGATTTCATCAAGAACGAGGAGGAACCATGTATTTTCAAAAAGGTCAGTGGAAGCACTATTGTTTTTCTCATACTGTACGTGGATGATATCCTTCTTATTGAAAATGATATTTTTATATTGACCATAGTTAAAATATGGTTATTTAAAGAATTCTCCATGAAAGACCTAGGAGAAGCATCCTTCATTCTAGGAATTAAGGTCTACAGAGATAGACCGAATAAGATGCTAGGTCTTTCATAGAAGATGTACGTAGAGAAAGTGCTAAAGAGGTTTAGCATGAAAAACTCCAAGAGGGGATTGGTACCCTTTAGACATAGCATTCATCTCTCCAAGAAAATGTATCCCAATACACCTGAGGAGATTGAATGCATGAATAAGATCTCTTATGCTTCAGTAATAGGGAGCCTCATGTATGCCATGTTATGAAAGGTATATATCCTCAAGCCAATCAAAATTTATTTATTTATTTATTTGGACTGTTCTTTGTCTAACAAACACATTTAATGACATTTTAAAATAAATAAAGGTAGTTATTTCATCATATGTAGTGTCTTATTATTTATTTAAGATCATGATGAACCCCATAAATTAAGGATACGATTTTAGGATTATGATGAGATCATACCAATGAGATCTAAAACCTTAAAACCCTAATTTAAATATTTTTGATCGATGGAACATTGAGTTGGAGATCAATGTTTTCGGTAAGACTAACACATCTTGTATGCTCAATTGAGAGGATGATTGATCTCATAATCACTTGTGTATGACACTGATACAAGGATGTG
Organism: Cocos nucifera; assembly: GCA_006176705.1. Taxonomy (NCBI): domain Eukaryota; kingdom Viridiplantae; phylum Streptophyta; class Magnoliopsida; order Arecales; family Arecaceae; genus Cocos; species Cocos nucifera. The sequence goes on from QRFJ01001503.1 coordinate 284,616, forward strand.
AGTGCTCATTAGAGAATGAGTTCACTAAATTGATCCAAGTTGAGAATATCTAAAGGAGTCTTATCTACATGTCAATAGATGGTTCTCATGGTGGAATTGTGCATGTAATCCTTTGATCTAAAACTACCATAGAATCTTATATATATGAATCCATATTTTGGTTCATACTCATTCATGACTCAGTCATGTATGGGGTGATCTGGATATGGTAGATTATATATGAAGGTTGTGAGTAGGTTAACATGGAATTGATCACTCTTGGTAAGAGAAAATCGCATCCTGCCTGCTTCAAATAAATGATGATTCAGGAAAACTTTGATCAAAGCATGATGAAAATTAGAAATGGTTTCTAATGTACATTAAATGAATCATCATCATAAGATTGAAAGAGAAATGAATATGATATTGGGTTTGACATATTTCCATACCTAGAGTCATATTCAGGATGCAGGATGATCGAAGGATCTAGTTGCATGATAACTTTCCACTGAAGAATATTTTTGGTATTTTCATCAAAGTTTCACATCTTCTAGGAAGTCACGATATGTTGCTAGACATCAATCATGTCTTATGGGTTTGATCAAATTAAAAATTTTAATTTGATCATTAAATTAGAAAGTATTTTAATTGGTCAAATTGGGTAGGCTAGTTTTGACCTAAATCGGTTTAGTTGAGTTCTAACCAGATTAGGTCAAATCACACCCAGACCCACTGCTAGCTAGATGTGAAACCCAATGGGTCACACACAAAGAAAATTGATTAAGGATCTAATTGGATTAGACCATATTTGTAGGTTGAATATACTAGCACATGTAGCAAATCCTAGCATCTAGATTTGAATCGGATTCGAATCAGCTTCTAATTTGGGCTAATTAAGTTTCGATTTGAGCCAAATTGGATTTAGTCTTGAATTGGATTAACCTAGACTGATTGGGCTTCAGATGGGGCATCACATACCATAATCTCACATGCCAGAGAGTCTCTCTCTTGTGCGTGGGAAGTCTTTCATGCGCAAGAGTCCTTGGCGCATGGGTTTATGTAGGCGCCTACCTTCATTGACTTTTTTTCCTTTTCATGTTGCATAAATTTTCATATTGGCATGGACATCAGATATGGGGCATAGAAGAGTCCTATAGGTTAAATACTACATTATCTAATTAATATTTGCATGAGAAGGGACTCCTTGCCGTCCACTCTTCCAGGACTCCTTGTCACCCACTCTTCTTTGGTGCCTCTTGGACCAAGTCAAAGTCCCTTGGGACTTTGACTATTCAAAGATTATCTCCATGCCATTTTGCTGAATGGGCATCCCATATTAAGGCCATTGGACGGCCTTCTTATCTGATCTAATGGTTGAAAATGATGGCACCAAAAATGAAAGCTCGCGACTCTTCGTAAATAACTTACGTAGAATTAGTCCGAAAGTCCTTCTGCTTTAAGGCACCTCTTGGACTAAGTCTAGATGTCATTATTATCTGATGAGGCATGAGATAGGCTGAAGGGATATGAGATAATAATATGGAAAGGGTGCGAGAAATTATGATGGCACCCCTACGTATATTATAAATAGAGGTGCGCACGAGAGTCCAGATATAGAAAAAAATTATCTTTCTTTCTTACAAGTATTTTCTTATTGTCCAATTTTCTTTCTTCCCTTCTCTTGTTCGGATCTTGTCTTTATAAGGATAAGAAGTCATCTTAAGATAAATAGATTAGGAAGAAGAATTAAGAAGACAAGGAAAAAATAAAGAAAGATAAGGAGAGGCAAGGAAGGTGGCATAAAGGATAAGGAAGGTCTTGCCTATTTAATTAAAATTCTTATTATTAAAATTTTAATTATATAAATAAAAGGTGCTGGTGTCTTGATTAAGTCTCCATGTCGATCAACATTGGAGGGTGAACACGTGGGCACCTGGTGAAATCTCTGACAGACTGCCGCCGGCATTTAGGGTTAATTCAGGGTTTAGCGATAAGAGGTATGTTCTAATATTTTCTTTTATATTATAATTGCATGCTATATGATTTAATTGCTAAGAAGGTGGTCCTAGGGTTTGGGTTTGATTTATATAATTTCATAATTTTTTTTTGAAATCTGTGCTTCCGTCCTGTACACCAATCCCATCAGTGGTATCAGAGCAAGCCTTATTAGGTTAAATCATATATTGCTTTGATTATATTATAATGGCTTAAATGTAAATATGATATGATTTTTTAGCATGTTATTTATATGATGTGATCATATTTTTATTTTTATAATGAGATTATGATGTATATATTATTCTATGAAGGTTGCCCTGACATAGTGAAAAGAATTCACTATGTAATGATGGTTGTCCTAGAATAAATCTACATGTTAATATTTTTTCTCATGATTAATATTTTCATGCATTTAGGATGTGTATCATGAACATTTAAAATTATATTAAGTTGTAGTGTAATTAACCAATAGATGAATCAATCTGGATATCTAATTGGTCTGTCGGTGTCTAGAAAAAGTGGTTCATGATTGGTAAAAAGAATGTGGTTTTTTAATTGGTTCCGCTGTCTAACCTGGCCAATTTATTGATGTCTAAGGAAAGCAATGGGAGGACTCCCATCTCTCTCCCACTTACCTGGCCGATTCGATAAATTTAATTCTAGATTGAAATGCTTAGTGTTATATTCACTACATTAAGGCCTTCCTTCATGCTAGGTCCTTATTATGTCCAGAACCATATTAGTTTTGTTGTGTAACCACAAGATTTATCATGAGGAATGATGTAATATTTATCTAGTGCATTAAGATGCTTACAACATTTTGAATATACTATTTTGTTGTGTAACCACAAGAGCAGTTATATTTCATTTTGACTGTATAGAAATGAAGGGTTCTACTTAACTAAAACATTAAAGTTTGTTGTGCTAACACAAGGCTATTAATATTTTAGAGGCAAAGTTTTTTTTTTATTGAGAGTTGCATAAAATGCAATTGAAAAGAGTTTTCTACCTTTGAACTTATAACAGGTTTGTTGTGAAATCACAAGACCTTTTATAAGGAATTAGGGTCTTATTCTCACTAAGAAAATCAATTAGAGGGTTATGATTTTGATTAATAATGGGAGACATAATTAAATTAAAGTCTTAATTTAATTATGTATATCATCATCAGTTGTTTGCTTATGTTATGTTCTTTATTATGTAGATTAAATGGCTTCTTCACTTTTATTGCATTCAATTTTGAATTCAAATAAATTGACTAGTCCAAATTATGTGGATTGACTGAGAAACCTAAAAATAGTACTCAGTCAAGAAAAACTCTCCTATATTCTTGATGCCCCTGATCCTAGGCCATTAGAAAATAATGCTATAGATGAAGATAAGTCCACACATAAGATGTGGCAAAATGATTTTCTTACTATCAAATGCATCATACTTGTCTCCATGAATAATGAATTACAGAGGCAGCATGATGGCATGGACACTCAGTCCATATTGCTCAATCTAAAAGAGCTTTATGGAGAGCAAAGTAGGACTGCTAGATATAAGATATCTAAGCAATTATTCCATGCAAGAATGATAGAAGGAACATCCATATAAAATCATGTTCTAATGGTAATTGACCTAATCACTCGATTAAGTCAATTAGGTTTTGTTATGGATGGAGAGTTAAGTCAGGATTTGATCCTGCAATCACTCCTAGAATTATTTTCTCAATTTGTTGTGAACTATCACATGAACAAACTGAATTCTTTCTTACTTGAGCTGTTAAATATGCTTAAGATAGTAGAAAGCCATATCAAGAAGGATAAGGCTTCTCTTCTTATGGATGGGATCTCCAAGAAGAAGCCAGGCAAAAAGGGTTCAAAAAGGAGGCTGAACTCTAAAGATGGTATAAATAAGAAGCAAAAGGAGAAGAAGGTCTCTGGACAGACGACCTATTTTCACTGCAGCAAAATAGATCATTGAAAGAGGAATTGCAAGGCTTACCTTACAACCGTGAAGTCTGGTGCAAATAATGTACCAAAAGGTATGTATGAGATACATACTATATTGTTATTAAATTCTTCCATTTTAAACTCTTGAGTATTAGATACCGGCTGTGGTTTTTATATCTACAAATCTTTGCAGGGACTGCAGAAAATTAAGAGTTTGAAGAAAGATGACTTCAAGCTTTATGGCGCTGGAGGAGAGTCTATCCAAGCAGAAGCTGTAGGGACAAATATATTGAAGTTATCTTCTGAGAAGATCTTAGAGCTTACAAATTATTATTATATGCCTAAGATCATTAAAAATATTATATCTATACCCTTGCTATTAAAACAAGGTTATAGTCTTGATGTAACGAGCGAAGGTTGCTCGATTAAATATTCTAATGAAAATATTTGTTTTGGCATATTTAGCAATGGTTTGTTGACTCTATGTTTGGATGATAATATATTTTATATTGATAAAAATAGAAAATGTAAGAGAGATGACATAAATAATATTTTACTTTAGCATTATCGATTAGGTCATATTAGTGAGGCTAGGATTAACAAGTTATACAAAGAAAAGTTCTTTGATCTTTTTGATTATGAATCATTAGGAACGTGTGAATCATGTCTCATGGGTAAAATGACCAAAACTCCATTTAGTGGACATGGAGAAAGGATAGGTGAGTTATTAGGACTTGTACATATGGATGTATATGGTTCTATGACAACTCAAGCCAGAGGTGGATACTCTTATTTTATAACGTTCACTGATGATTTATCTAGGTTTGGATATGTAATCTTATGAAACACAAATCTGAAGTCTTTGATAAATTTAAAGAGTATCAAAGTATGATCGAAAAACAAACAGGATAATGTATAAAAATCCTTCGATTTAATCGAGGAAGAGAAGAATACTTATCTAGTGAGTTTCTAGACTATCTTAAAGTTAAAAAAATTCTCTTTGAATGGATACCTCCTTATACACTGCAATTAAACGGTGTAGCCGAAAGAAAAAATCATACCTTATTAGATATGGTGCGGTCCAAATGTGCTTCACTGAATTATCTATTTTCTTCTGGGGTCATATCCTGGAGACCATAATTTACATCTTGAATAGAGTACCTTCTAAATCTGTATCTAGTACTCCATATTAGATATGGAGAGGTAAGAAACCCAATCTTAAGTATCTTAAGATATGGGGTTGTCTAGTATGTGTCAAAAGAAATTTTGGACATAAGCTTGATACTAGATCAGACAGATGTCTATTTATCGGATATCCTAGAGATAGTATAGGATATTTATTCTACCACCCTACTGAACAAAAGGTTTTTGTAAGTAGGCATGCCGCTTTCATGGAAAAAGAATTTATTCTAGAAAAAGGCAGTGGGAGAAATATTGAACTTAGTGAAGTTTAAAAAAAATAAATAGAAATTTCTTAACCAAATAATCACATAAAAGAATTAGAACACATAACTCCTATCCATAGGTCTGATAGAGTGCGACTTATATCTATTAGGTACAGGTTCATTATTGAAAACAATGAAGCTTAAATCATTGAGAATGATGAACCTCTAACCTATACGGAAGCAGTCAAAAGTAAGGACTCTGACAAATGGCTGGTTGCCATGCAATTCGAAATGGACTCCATGCACACCAACAAAGTATGGACTTTGGTGGATGCACCAGAGGATATAAATCCTATCGGATGCAAAATGGATTTTTAAGAAAAAGATTGGAGTAGATGGTCAAATTGAAACCTATAAGGCTAGATTGGTGGCTAAGGATTTTAGGCAAAAATAGGACATTGATTATGATGAAACATTTTCACCTATTGCCGTGCTTAAATCTATTCGGATTATGCTTGCCATGGTATGCGGGGATTGATTATGATGAAACATTTTCACCTATTGCCATGCTTAAATCTATTCAAATTATGCTTGCCATAGCAGCATACCATGACTATAAAATATGGCAAATGGATGTAAAGACCGCCTTCTTTATTGGTTTCCTTGAGGAGGAGGTCTATATGTCATAGCTAGAGGGATTTGAGTTAAATGAAAGACCAAATCAAGTATGCAAGCTTAAGAGATCTATTTATGAATTAAAGCAAGCATCAAGGAGTTGGAACATCCATTTTGATGTAACAATCAAAGAATTTGGTTTCATCAAGAATGTAGATGAACCATGTGTGTACAAGAAGACTAGTGGAAGTACCATAGTTTTTTTGGTTCTGTATGTAGATGACATACTCCTCATTGAAAATGATATCCCAATGTTGCAATCAGTTAAATTATGGCTATCAAATAAGTTTTCCATGAAAGACTTGGGAGAAGCATCCTATATACTAGGAATAAAGATCTATAGAGATAGATCTAAGAGGATACTAGGCTTGTCCCAATCTAGGTACATTGACTTAATGCTGAATAGATTTAGTATGGATGGGAGTAAAAGAGGTTACTTACCCATGAGTCAAGGCATACATCTTTTTAAAAAGATGTCTTCAAAGACACCTGAAGAGAAAAATAGAATGAGTTCTATTCCTTATGCTTCAGCGTTGGATCAATAATGTATGCCATGTTATGTACGAGGCCTGATGTTGCCTATGCCTTAGGCATTGCAAGTAGATTTCTGGCTAATTCAGGAGAGGATCATTGGAAAGCTATGAAAAATATTCTTAAGTACTTGAGAAGAACAAAAGATATTTTTCTAGTATGGTGGTTCTAATTTTAAACTAGAAGCATATTCTGATTCTAGTTTTCAATCAGACCCAGATGATAGCAAATCCATTTCAGGGTATGTCTTTGTTTTGAATGGTGGAGTAGTGAGTTGGAAGAGCACTAAGCAACCAACTATAGCTGACTCAACAACTGAGGCAGAATATATAGCTGTAAGTGAAGCCACCAAGGAAGCTGTCTGGATGAAAAAGTTCATCACTGAATTAGGTATTATTCCTAAAATTAAGAATCTAGTACCACTTTACTATGATAATACTGGAGCTGTTGGTCAAGCAAAGGAACCAAGGTCTCATCATAAATCCAAACACATTCTGAGATGCTTTCATCTTGTTCGTGAAATTATTGAAAGACAAGATGTTGTCATAGAACGAGTAGACACAAAGAACAACATAGCAGACCCATTCACTAAGGCTTTACCATTGCAATTGTTTGATCACCACCTTGATTGTATGGGATTAAAATATAAGGGCGATTGACTTTAGTGCAAGTGGAAGATTGAAAGGTATATGCCCTCAAGCCAATCAAAATTTATTTATTTATTTATTTGGGATGTTCTTTGTCTTCCAAACTCATGTAATGATATTTTAAAATAAATAAAGGCATTTATTTCATCATATGTAGTGTCTTATTATTTATTTAAGATTATGATGAACCCCATAAATTAAGGCTATGATTTTAGGATTATGATAAGATCATACTAGTGAGACCTAAAACCTTAAAACCCTAATTTAAGCATTCTTGATCGATGGAACATTGAGTTGGGGATCAATATTTTCGGTAAGACTAGCACATCTTTTGTATGCTCAATTGAGAGGGTGATTGATATCATAATCACTTGTGTATGACACTAATATAAGGATGTAGGTGCTCATTAGAGAATGAGTTCATTGAATTGATCCAAGTTGAGAATATCTAATGGAGTCTTATCTACATGTCAATAGATGGTTCTCATGATGGAATTGTGCATGTAATCCTTTGACCTGAAACTACCATAGAATCTTATATATATGAATCCATATTTTGGTTCATACTCATTCATGACTCAGTCATGTATGGGGTGATCTTGATATGGTAAATTATATATGAAGGTTGTGAGTAGGTTAACATGGAATCGATTACTCCTGGTAAGAGAAAATCGCATCCTACTTACTTCAAACAAATGATGATTCAGAAAGACTTTGATCAAAACATGATGAAAATTAGAAATAGTTTCTAATATTTCATTAAATGAATCATCATCATAAGATTGAAAGAGAAATGAATATGATATTGGGTTTGACATATTTCGATACCCAGAGTCATATTCAAGATGTAGGATGATTGAAGGATGTAGTTGCATGATAACTTTCCACTGAAGGATATTTTTGGTATTTTTATCAAAATTTCACATCTTTTGAAAAGTCACGATATGTTGCTAGACATCAATCATGTCTTGTGGGTTTGATCAAATTAAAAATTTTAATTTGATCATTAAATTAGAAAGTGTTCTAATTGGTCAAATTGGGTAGGCTAGTTTTGACCTAAATCGGTTTACTTGAGTTCTAACCAGATTAGGTCAAATCACACCCAAACCCACTGCTGGCTAGATGTGGAACCCAATGGATCACACACAAAGAGAATTGATTAAGGATCTAATTAGATTAGACCATGTTTGCAGGTTGAACATGCTAGCACATGTAGCAAACCCTAGCACCTAGATTCGAATCGGATTCAAATCAGCTTCTAATTTGGGCTAATTAAGATCCGATTTGAGCCAAATTGGATTTGGTCTTGAATTGGATTAACCTAGACTGATTGGGCTTTAGATGGGGCATCACATACTAGAATCCCACATGCCAGAGAGTCTCTCTCTTATGCGTGGGAAGTCTTTCATGCGCAAGAGTCCTTGGCACATGGGTTTATGTAGGTGGCTACCTTCTTTGACTTTTCCTCCCTTTTCATGTCGCATAAATTTTCATATTGGCATGGACATCAGATATGGGGTGTAGAAGAGTCCTTCTGCATGTTAAATACTACATTATCTAATTAATATTTGCATGAGAAGGGACTCCTTGCCACCCACTCTTCTAGGACTCCTTGTCGCCCACTCTTCCTTGGCACCTCTTAGACCAAGTCAAAGTCCCTTGGGACATTGACTATTCAAAGATTATATCCACACCATTTTTTTGAATGGGCATCCCATATTAAGGCCATTGGATGGCCTTCTTATCTAATCTAATGGTTGAAAATGATGGCACCAAAAATAAAATCCCACGACACTTCATAAATAACTTACGTAGAATTAGTCCGAGAGCCCTTCTGCTTTAAGGCACCTCTTGAATTAAGTCTACATATTGTTATTATCTGATGAGGTGTGAGATAGGCTAAAGGGATATGAGATAATAATATGGAAAGGGCATGAGAAATTATGATGGCACCCCTACGTATATTATAAATAGAGGTGCGCATGAGAGTCCAGATATAGAAAAAAATTATCTTTTCTTTCTTACAAGTATTTTCTTATTGTCCAATTTTTTTTCTTCCCTTCTCTTGTCCAGATTTTGTCTTTATGAGGACAAGAAGTCATCTTAAGATAAAGAGATTAGAAAGAAAAATTAAGAAGAAAAGGAAAAAACAAAGAAAGGTAAGGAGAGGCAAGGAAGGTGACATAAAGGCTAAGGAAGGTCTTGCCCATTTAATTAAAATTCTAATTATTAAAATTTTAATTATATAAAATAGAGGTACTGGTATCTTGATCAAGTCTCCATGTGGATCAATGTTAGAGGATGAACATGTGGGCACCTGGTGGAACCCCTGATAGACTGCCACCAACATTTAGGATCAATTCACAGTTTAGCGATAAGAGGTATGTTCTAATATTTTCTTTTATATTATAATTGCATGCTATATGATTTAATTATGGATAAGGTAGTCCTAAGGTTCGGGTTTGGTTTATATGATTTCATAATTTTCTTTTGAAATTTGTGCTTCCACCCTATACACCAATCCCATGATGTTATATATACGACCTGATATAGTCCATGCTGTGAGTGTCACAAGAAGATATCAATCAAATTCAGGTGAAGAACACTGGACTTCTATGAAATGTATCCTTAAGTAATAAGAAGAACTAAGGATATGAAGTTGGTCTTTGGTAATGGAGAACTCCAAGTTCAGGGATATATAGACTCGAATTTTATGTTCGAAATAGATGATCGAAAGTCAACATCTGGAAATCTATTTATGTGCAACGGTGGTGCTATCAATTGGAAGAGTTTCAAGCAGACAATGATGGCAGATTCCACTATGAAAGTAGAGTACATCACTGCATCAGAAGCTGCAAAGAAGACATTTTGGTATAAGAAGTTTACCATAGAGATCGGAGTGATACCATCAGATGCCATTCCTCTGTACTACGATAATAATGATGCCACAGCCCTTGCTAAGGAGCCGAGGTCTCACCAAAAATCCAAGCACATCAAGCGGCGATACCACCTCATCCACGATTATCTTGAGAAAGGTTACATCAAGGTCAAGAGAGTCGACTCAGCAGACAATGCGATAGACCTACTTTCAAAGCCGTTGGGCCAACAGAAGATCGAAGCCCATCTTAAGAAAATGGAACTTAGATTTATAACTAATTAACTTTAGGTCAAGTGCGAGTTTGTTAGATATGTGTGCCCTAGAAGCTAGATTGGCTGAAAATTGTAATACACTTCTAAGGATAAAATTATAATTTTAACTTTAAATAATAAAATGAATTATTTTCTATCACAGTGTCTATTTGAAAGTGTCTGTGATACATCCCTTGAGTTAATGGTAATGATAGTTCATATTTTCAAGAGTTAAAAATTTAAGACATGAATTTTCATTACTAACTCATAAAATGCTTCCGACCATAGGATCATCATGAGGATAGTGATTGATATGAATGGCTAATGTACGACCGCTTTTTTTGGATAGATGAGTCTTGAGTCTACGGTATAGAGACACCGGAGTGAGAGTATAGGTACTTGTTAGAGAACGAGGGCACTGAGCATGACCACCTCGAGCAGTCATGAGGAAGTCTACCTTCTCATCATGATTGGCTCGAAGTTGTAGTAATGTGTCTGGTTCTTTGACTTGAGGTGCATAGCAATTCACTTTGAGGATGTTGTAGTTTGACTACACCATAACTCAATCTCCTAGCCATTCGAAATCCTGAGGTGTATGTTAGCTATAGCATGTTCATTATAGAAATTGGATTGCACCAATAGGGGATCTATCTATCTCGGTAGATAAAGAGTAGCCCTATGATGACCATGAGAAACAAGTCCATAAGCCCATGGCCACGGTAGAGTGAAATAATAGAAAGAGTTTCTATTAGGGTTTTTACATTGGACTTGAATCGAATGATTAATTCATATGATGAAAATTAGGGTTTGACGAGATCACCTTAATCCTAATCCGGTTCGGACTCAAGATAGAGAAATTTAATTACACAGGTAACTACACCAAGAGGTTTGCTTTTAGTTCAAATGGATTCCCACCATATGCTGCTAGGTATCACTAGTGGATTTTGAGAGCAATTAGAATGATTTGGATGATCAATCATACTAGTTGTCTGAATCAGAAAAGTTCTGATCCATCGAAAGGTGTTTCGATGATGTTGATGATAGAGATCATGACATATCCTATTACCATATGAAATTGAACCTAACTGGATCACACAAACCAGGATTTAGATCTAGATATCATCAATTGGATTAACCTAGTTCAATTGATTTGAATAAGATTCTATTAGGTTCAAGAAAATCGTGCGAGCACACGATTGAGTCTAATGTTCTTCTTTAATAATCATTAAAGTTTGTCTCAATTGAGCCAAATGTGTTTGGGCTCACTCAGGAATTTTTACTTTATTTGACTAGAGCTTGTTAAGATCAGAAAAGGATTGTCTTAATTTATGAGATAAATTTCAGACAACACCTACCATTTTTCATCACCTACTAAATCTTATCTTCGAACATTGGTCAAATTGGACCTTGGACACTTAGACATCTACCCATGTGTCATGCACCCATAGGAGAGAATCTGGAGACTTGTCCCCCTACTGAAAAGTAGATAGGTAGGGGGTGCATGCCTAGGGAGGTGTGCACCCCATGAGGATAGAAGATGGAATCCCATATAGGTGGGACTCCAGTTACTTCATGGGATTAAATTAGGTGGTGCCAAGAAGACTTGTTTGACCCAGTCTTGGCACCACCTAAGGAGAGATTTGAGGGTCTCTAATATGATTGGATCAGATGATATCATCCCATTAATCAGATTTAAATCTGATTGCACAAAGGATCGTGATTGGCCAAGATGATGTGGCACTGCATGGCATAGCAGGATCTATATAAACCCTATCTGCGCCTAAAATTTAATTCTTCTACCTTTAGCCCATGCCACATAGCCCCTCTCCCTTCTTCTCCATGCCACCCTCTAGTCCTCTCTCTCCTCTCAATGCCCAAGGGACTTTGGGCACGAAGAAGGTGCGATCCAAGCAAATGAAAGGCGCCAGGAAAAAAAGGTGGCACTGCTGCAAGAGACAACGACTGTTCTTCAAAATCCATTTTGAAGACCTTCAAGATCAGATCTAGATCTAATTTTTAGAGGATTAATTGAGAACGAGAAGATCTTCAGATTCTACTCGAGTGGATACCGATAGAGGCTAGGCACTTGCATGGCTACATCCAGAATCTCAAATAAATATCAAGATCATCATAAGGTAATTGGATTATCCAAAATTAAGATATAATTAAATTAGATTTAATTTTTATTTTATTTTATTTTTATTATTAGATTAATAAGATTAGATCTAAGGAGTCTCAGATCTGATCAGGATCTTAGAGAAAAAGATTTTTGAAATATCCCTCATGATCCAATCAGATCTGAACGAATCTGAACCAAAAAATAGGTTTTTCTCTTCAATTAAACTCAAACCATAGTTGCTCCATTCACTATTGGATAGTGATTAACTTATGGAACCCAACTTCGATAATAAATATCGAAAGTTGAATATTATTCAGCAACATAAAGTGGTTCGTATTGAGGCCTGTATGTCCAATTTAAACATAAGATCCAAGAATAACCTAGATCAGGCAGAATGCTTCCACTGTAAGAAGCAAAGGTATTGGAAGAGGAATTATCCTTAGTATCATGATTTCCTGATCCCAATAGGTTGAATAAGAGAGATAAGCAAGTAGTTGTAGATCAAGGATGTTATATGATAATACCTTGTAATTTCTCTATTAGTGATATTTCTACTTGGGTATTGGATACTAGAAGTCTAGTTTGTGAGCTTAGAAGTGGAACTCCCAAGTCTTGAAAACATAAGAAGATAGGTCATAGAAAGATGGGAGCAAGTCGAAAGAGAAATTAGCTCTCCTAACAAAGTTTAGAAACTAGGCCAGCTCACTATAAGACTAAGTCGGCTAAGTTAGGAACTAGGCCGGCTCAGTCCAGAATTGGGTCAGCTAGGTCTCAGAGAAAAATTCAGATAGAAAGCAATATTTTTGGACTGTTGGCATGGTACACAACTGGATCGGCTCAGTCTGGAACTGAGGTGATCCAATCGTAGATTAGCCGACTTAGTCTAAAATTGGACTGGTTTAGTTTTCATGGCTTATTATTTTATGTGCATGGGTTGTTTGGGTTTGGAGACTTTTTCTATGAGCTTGGACTTGACCCTTTGTAAAGTATATATACTAAAAATAGGTCAAGATTGTAATGAGGCTAAGATATACTTAATAAAAGCTCTTTTCTCCTAAAAATCTCTTCTTCTCTTCTTCTCTATTTCTTGAATTGTTTGATCATGCTTCTACATTAATCTCTGAGAGGTTCTTTCTTATTGCTTGGCTAATCACCAATGGCCACGTCGATCCATATGGGAAGAGCACGTATTTTCGATAATTGGTATCAGAGCAGTGTTGCATGGAAGAAAGGAAGATACCTAGGATTTACTACATCTAGGATATGTTGCACCAAGTTTTATCCTAAAACTTCTAGTTTACCTCGTGGTTGTCTCTAGATTGAGGTGGAGATTATTTACATGGAGGAATAGTGATACAAAAGTTTGGAAAGAGGATCTAAGACTAATTAGATCTTCTTTGAAGGATAGTTTAGCTAGTGTGTGTGATCGTGAAGGATGTTAGGGATCTATTCTTGACTTGTTTGAAGTTATGGGATCAAGTGGATTCAAGATGAATTTTGCAAAGTTCGATGGCAAGGAAAACTTTACCCTATGGTAGAAAAGAGTAAATAACTTGTTGGTTCAGCAGAGGATCTACAAGATCTTGACAAAGGAAAGATCAAAAAAGATCAATATTGAGGATTGAAAAGAGTTAGAGAAAATTACTTTTAGCACAATCTGGATGTGCTTAATTGATCAGATTTTGTCCGAGGTTTGCACAGAAACTACGATAAAGGGGCTCTGGGAGAGACTGGAGAACACATACATAGGAAAAAACATGATGAATAAGCTATGGTTGAAGAAATAGCTATATAGTCTGAGAATGCTCGAAGGTGGAGATCTTGTTGCACATATCCAAAGGTTCAATCAGGTGTGTTATGAAGTGATGAGTTTGGATGTGAAGATCGACGAGGAAGATCGGACATTACTGCTATTTTGTTCTCTCCTAGGTTCATATGATGGTCTCATAACAACTTTAGTTTATGGAAAGGAGACCCTAAACTATGAAGAGGATGTTGGTGTGCTCAAATCAAATAAGCAAAAGGAAAAGATCTACAAGGGAGATCCTAAGTCTTAGATCTTGGCTATGAACGAAAGATAGGGAAGATCAAAGGAGAAGATAAGAGGAAAATCTAAGGATAGGTCAAAGTCTCACGATCAGAGGAAGATAACATTGAAATATTATAAATATCATCAGCTTGGATATCTAAGGAGAGATTGTCCCCTTTTGAGATCAAAAAAAGGGAAGGCCAGCAAGGGAGATGATACAGTTTCCATGAGCAGTGGAGAAGACCTGCTAGTTGTATCAGATAGATCCACAGAGTATGATACTATATGGATATTGGATTTAGCATGCTCGCACCACTATACTTCTCATCGAGAGTGGTTTGCTACCTACCAGAATGCCGATGGTGGAAGTATCAGCCTTGGAGATGATCACCTATGCAAAGTAGCTGGAATTGACTCTATCAGGATGAGAATGTACGATGGGATCATTCATACATTATCAAATGTCAGGCATGTATCGAAGTTGAAAAAGAATTTAATTTCTTTGGGCTACTTAGAGGATGAGGATTATATTTTTAGTAGCTAGGCTGGGAGTAGATGTCTGAAAATTTTCAAGGAAGCTTTGGTGGTGATGAGAGGTAGAAGACTGGGCAACAATCTTTATAGAATGGAAGGCTCAGTGGTAAATGATAAAGCAGAAGTGCTAGCAGTGGCATAGGAAGAGCAGAATTTATATCTGCTGTGGCACTATTGGATGGGTCAAGGGGTACCTACTGTGGAACTCTTAAGTAGAGAAGTCAGTGATTAGTAGAAACATTATCTTTGATGAGAGGAGCATCTTGAGGAGGTTTGGGATAGATGAAACTGAGAAAATAAAGGTGAACAGCGGTGGCTAGTCAGAGAATGATGGCATGTAGGTTACATCTACTTATAGAAGTGTTCCTGTTGAGGTGGAGCTAGGCAGAAAAGTATTATCTTAGATTGAAAATCAGCATGGAGAGCCGATAGTTTAGACAGATGTGCAGGAGCAGCCACGGACATCAGGCAGAGATGTGCCAGTGGGAGTGGCTTTTCACAAGCCTCAGCGTAGTATTAAGAGGCTGGTCAGATATGACATTGATGAGGTTATCTCCTATGTACTCATCACTGCTAATGAAGATCCAAAGAATTATGCAAAGCCCATGGAGAGTGAGTATCATGATTCATGGATACAGGCCATGATGGAGGAGATGGAATCACTTGAGAAGAATCAGACATGGTAGCTGGTGGATCTTCCAGAGGGTGCTCGACCTATTGGCTCAAAGTAGATGTTCACAAAGAAAGAAGTATCTTCAAAACAAGGTGGAGTTAGATTCAAAGCAAGGCTGGTAGCAAAGGGACACTCACAAAGGAAAGGGATTGACTACGTAGAAATTTTCTCTCCTATAGTGCGTCATACATCTATTCGAGTTTTGCTATTATCGATAGCATAGCATAACATGGAATTGGAACAGATGGACGTGAAGACAGCCTTCCTTCATGGGACTTTGGAGGAAAGAATCTACATGAAGCAGCTAGATGATTTCATGGAGATGGGATAGGAAAAAAAGGTGTGTTTACTCAGGAAGTTTTTGTATGGCTTGAAACAATCTCCTCATCAGTGGTATCGAAGGTTTGATAGCTTTATCTTGAGCCTGGGTTTCAGTAGATATGGATATGATTGTTGTATCTACATCAAGGATGTAGATGAGGAGGATGTCTTGTACCTATTATTGTATGTAGATGATATGCTCATAGCTAGTAGAAGCATGGATGCTGTGAAAAGGTTGAAAAGGGCATTATCATCTGAGTTTGAGATGAAGAATTTGGATCCAATTGAGAAAATTCTTGGAATAGAGATTTGCAGAGATAGGTGCAAAAGAGTGCTCCATTTATCATAAGAAAAGTATGTCCAGAAGGTTCTGGAGAGGTTTGGGATGGAGAAGACCAAACCTGCAGAAATGCTATTATCGAGCCATATGTCTCTCTCCAAGTTATAGAGCCCCCAGTCAAAAGAGGAGAGAGAGTACATGAAATGAGTCTCTTACAAAAATATTGTAGGTAGTGTGATGTACACTATGGTATGCTGTAGATCAGATATAGCACATACAGTGAGCACGGTTAGTAGATACATGGCTAACTCTGGGATGGAACACTAGAAAGCATTGAAATGGATATTGAGATATCTACATGGAATAAGGGATTATGGTTTGGTGCTTGGTGGGCAGCCAGGAGGATTCGAAGAATAGTCTGCAAAGATGTGTGAAGGTTCAGATCCTTTGGAAGGATTTGTTGATGCAAATTATGCTGGTGATCTTGATACAAGGTCTACTATTGGATACCTCTTCTACATAAATGGTGGATCAGTGTCTTGGAGATCAATCCTTCAGCCAATCATGGCCTTATCTACCACAGAGGCCGAGTACATTAGGATAACGAAGGCTGCAAAGAAAGTTCTTTGGCTTAGGAGGCTGATTGATGAGTTGGGGGTGGAGCAGAGTAAGGTTACACTATTTAGTGATAGTTAGAGTGCTCTATTATTGGCATAGAACCCAGTCTATCATGCACGCACAAAGCATATAGACGTGAGATACCACAGGATTAGAGAGCTGGTGGAGGAAGGTGAAGTGGAACTGATGAAGATCCATACCAAAGAGAATCAATCTGATGTACTCATGAAGGTACTCCCCAGAGATAGCTTTCAGAGATGTGTGGCACAGATGGGTCTGTTGAGAAGAAATGAGTTCACAAGGACTTGAAAGCATCAAGGTGGAGAATGTGAGCTCAGAAGTGGCACTCCCAAGTCTTGAAAATATGAGAAGATAGGTCATGGGAAGACGGAAGCAAGCTGGAAGAGAAATCAGCTCTCCTAGCAAAGTTTAGAAATTGGGTCGACTTACCCTGAGACTGAGTCGGCTAAGTTGGAAACTGGGCCATCTCAGTCCAAGACTGGGTCGGCTAGGTCTTAGAGAAAAATATAGATAGAAAGTAGCATTTTTGGACTGTTGGCATGATACACAACTGGGTTACATTGTTGCCCTTAGAGCCGAGAACACCACGGCCGAGTTACATTGTTGCCCTTAGAGCAGCACATGCGTTCGACCTCTATAGGTAATCCACACAAGATCGTAACTCTAGTCGAATGTTCATCGAACGAAGATTCACTCGAAGTGCTAGCTTCTCGCGGATCCCTCCTGATGGTCGATCAGAAAGAAATTCTTCAGATCTCTTGGATACTCCAAGAGATGAAGAATAAGGAGGAGGAAGAAGAGACTCTTCTCTCTTATTTTTCTCAAAAATAAGATCAAAAGAAAAACATTAAAAATAGAGAAGAACCTTTTCTTCTCTACAATTCTTCTTTCACCGGGACAAATCCAAGCTTGTGCTGAAGAAGAACTTGCACCTGAACATGTGGAGACCCTCTCCTCATGACTTTCTCATGCCTCTTTTCACTGAATTTCATGGGATAAAACTTATAAGAGATTTAGAAGATAGAAGCTCTCGAAAGAATCCTAAAGAGAAGACCTTCTTCTCTTCCTCTATGTTCATCCGGACATCAAACATTGATGTCCTAATGAAGTCAAACGCCCCAAGCACCTTGGAGCTCCAAATCCCCACACCCCTCTACTCTTCTTACCTGATTTTTCTCATAGAAAAATCTTATAAAAATTGAGAAGAAAATTTTCTTGAAAGAAAATCTAAGAGAAGACATTCTTCTCTTACTTTTCTTGCACCATTACATTAACAACTTGATGTTAAAAATGAGCTTCCATGCCCAACTACTTGGATGCCAACTTTCCATGCCCTTCACACCTGTCTCTTTAGATTTTTGCAAGAATCATCTATAGCCCTCTCATGCCCAAAACCAAAAAAGGGAGGCACCTACAATTATGGGAAGACTAGGTCAAAGGAAGGTGGTTAGGGATTCAAATTTGAAGAGATTGTGGGGCATCCAACTCTTGGATGCCTCCCCTAAAAAAATGGCATTGAGAATTTTGAAATCCACGCATAAAATGCCAAACAAAAATGGGTGAACAAAAATAATATGGTATGGGGAAATAAGGCGCATAA
This sequence comes from Cocos nucifera, assembly GCA_006176705.1. Classification (NCBI taxonomy): domain Eukaryota; kingdom Viridiplantae; phylum Streptophyta; class Magnoliopsida; order Arecales; family Arecaceae; genus Cocos; species Cocos nucifera. Next base: position 303,092 of record QRFJ01001503.1, read on the forward strand.
GGAATGAAGAGTTTTAGAAATCTAAAACTCTATCAAAGCATAACAACTTTCCATGTTGTTGACCTTGAGATTAATTTTGATGATTCCAAAATATTGAGTATATTATGTATCTAATCATGTGTTTCAAGAATGTGTATAGAATTTTTCAAGTATCCAAAATGAAGAATTTATCTCAAGAATAAATCCTCTCAAGATGCCATGCCAAAATACTTAAAAGAGCAAATTCACACATATTTGGATGGCTTGGTATGAAGAAAGTATGATTGAAAGAAGAGAAATTAAAATTGAAAGAAGCAATTATGTTTAAAAGAGTTTGGAGCCAAGAGACTCAAGTTTGGAATGTCAAACATTGAAGAAAAATAAAGTTAGAATTTTTTGAGATGTCTCAGATTTTTTTTGAGAGCTCTCGAGTGGTTTGGCATAATGAAACAGTATTCTGGCATAGCAATCTTGAGAGGTCTTGAGTTGAACTCGAGGCATCTTGTTCTCAGGAGATAGAAACTTCATTTTTGTGCTCTGAGAGAGAGAGGTCTCGTAGATTTCTCGAGAGGTCTTGTAGTTCTGGCGAGACATCTTGTGAAAAATCAAGAGGTCTCGAAATCTGGCATGAGGTCTTGTGAAAAATTGAGAGATCTCGATCTGTGCGGACAGCCTTCAAAGGATAGTTTTCCAATGGCTATTTTTTGACCCCAATGGCTATTTCAGAGCTTACAATGGCTAAGAACTCTTACTCCAACCTTCTCTAAAGATATTTAAAGGTGGAGAATCAATTGAAAAAATAGAAGAAAGAGATTAAGGGATTTAGAGAGAGAATCTTTTAGATTTTGTAAGGAACATTGAATATCCAAAGAAAAGAAAAAAGAAAGGAGTGTTGCACACAGATTTTAGCGAGCCTTCAAAGCAATCTTCTCCAACATCTTCCACATCCTCTCAAGTATAATTTGAAGAAAAGCCAAGCTTCAATCGAGCACATTATCGGCTTGTTCTTTAGGATTTAAAAGAGCTTATACTCTATTTTTTATATTATGCTGAAACTTTACTTATATTTTTTGATTTCTTTACAAGTTTCTTTGGGGGAAAGAAACTTGGGGTTAAGGCCCGTCCAAGCCCAAAATTGGATATTGTAGGTTTTGGTTGGTGATCCTAAAAAATCAATTGGATTGTTAGTGAACTCAAAAAACTAATGGTGTTAGATTTTGATTGGTGTTCCTGTGAAATTTCTAAGAGAAGCTTGGAGAGTGGACGTAGGAGTGGGTTGCTCCGAACCACTATAAATTTTTATATATTTGTGTTGTGCTTTTTTCTTCTATCTCTCTATATGCTTTGCATGCTTCTAATTTTTACTTTGCTTTCATAATTTGATTTTGTTATCTTAATTCCACTGCTCATATTATATACATCTCATCCTCACCACTTAGATTAAAATCAAAGCACATAATTGCTTAGAGTTAAATTTGGCCAAAGCTTTTATAAGAACCCAATTCACCCCCCCCCCCTCTCTTGGGTTGCTACCTCTGGAGCAACAATTGGTATCAGAGCAGGATGCTCTATAATTGATTATTGACCTAACCATCTTGAGTAAAAGATCATGGCAACCCCATTTGGCTCATTATTTGCTGAAGGCTAATCCACATCGAGACCACCACTATTTAATAGCATAAATTATACCTTTTGAAAAACTAAAATAAAAATTTTCATATAAGCTTTAGACTATGACTTGTGGGGAGTCATAACTAGAGGACCATACACACCCACAATAAAAATTAATGGTGTGCCTATTCCCAAACCAGAAAATGATTAGGATGAATTTGATAAAAAGATGGCTCAATTAAATGCAAAAGCCATCAATGTTCTTTATTGTTCTCTTGATGTACAAGAATTTAATAGAATATCCACTTGTATATCAGCAAAAAAAATTTGGGAAAGATTGAAAGTGACTCATGAGGGAACAAGCCAAGTAAAAGAGTCCAAAATCAACTTGCTTGTTCATAAATATGAAATATTTAAAATAGAGAAACATGAGTCAATTTTTGAAATATTTTCTAAATTTACTAATATTATTAATGCTCTAAATGGTCTTGGCAAAATCTATACTAACTATGAACTTGTTTGCATGATTTTAAGATCTTTGTCAAAGGAATGGGAAGCAAAGGTAACAGCCATACAAGAAGCGAAAGACCTCACCAAGCTGTCACTAAAAGAATTGATGGGTTCACTAATGACTCATGAGTTGAACATGGCTCAAAAGGAGAAAGAGGAAGAGCCAAGAAAGATGAAGACCATCGCCTTCAAATCCATTGCGCAACATGAAGAAAGTGATGAGTCGAAAGAAGAAGAAGATGAAGAAGAGAGTGAAGATGATGATGAGGATATGGAGTTACTCATAAGCAAATTTAAGAAGTTCCTCCTAAAGAGAAGTATGAAAAAGAAAGAAGAAAAAGAAAGAAAAAGTATCATGTGCTATAATTGCAACAAAAAGGGACATTACAAATCGGATTGTCCCTACTTAAAAAGTATCTCAAAAAGACCAAGAAAAGAGCTATGTTAGGAATTTGAGATGATAGTGACACTTCAAGCTCGGATGAGGAAAAGGAAGTGGAAAATCTTTGCCTCATGGCTATTGAGGATGAGGTAAATTCTGAAAACTCCTCTGAGTTTACATTTGAGAAATTATTTGAAGTCTTTAATGATTTATGGATGAATTCAAAAAATTAAGATTGAAAAATAAAAAAAATAAAAAATCTAATCTTCTTTTAGCTAATGAAAAGAATAAGTTATTAAATGAAGAAAAAGATATCTTGAAAGAAAAGAATACTTTGACTAAAGAAAAAGAAGAATAGATCAAATCTAAAAATTCTTTAGTTAAAGAAAACATGGAGCTTAAAAAGGATAATTATACCTTAAGATCCTTCCTAAAAGAAAAGAAAAATATTTTAAATGAAAAGAAAGAGCTCTTGAGAGAAAATAAAATATTGAGAAGAGAGATTGAAATTTTGAAGCCTCTTGCTAAAAAGTTTGCCATTAGTTTTCAAAATTCCCAATCTATAGTAAAAGTTAATAAGGCAGTTTTTAATAAAATAGAAACTGATCTTAATATTTCAACAAAACAATAAAATATCAGGAGTATTTTCACAAGAGCTTCAACTGAAAGTCATTCAATTAAATTCTTTAAATGCAATAAAATTGGCCAAAAAATTTTTGAATGCAATTTTAAAAGAATTGGCCATACTTTGGTTAGACAAATTTGGGTTCCAAAAGGAACCTTAAGCACTAACTTCAATGGACCCAAGAAAACTTGTGTACCAAAAATTATAAAGTAATTTTATAGGTATACCAAGGATCCAATGAAGCTAAAAGAAGAAAATTTTTATGGATGCCTTGGAAATGAAAATAGATGGATGGTGCTATTTGGTAAAATCTAAACTATTCTCACACCATGCCATCTTTATTTGCTAAATATATTTTGATTATTAATTAGCATAATTATTAAGCATGTTTGATTGATTTTGATGATTTATCATTGCTTAAAATGATTATACTCTATGAATTGAATGTTTGATGTATTAACTTTAATGATTTGTTAATATATATGCATATGATAACTCCTTTCATGTTTTGATAAGTATGATTGATTTTGATGCTTACAATAATTTGAATGCTTTGATTTTAAAGATTAAGTATGCTCTCCTCTATATATCATGCTATGGATGAAATGGTTTATTTTGAAATTTAGCATAATATTTTAAGTCTCCCCATATCAATTTTATAATTAATGAATTTAAATTAAAAGATTTTTATTGGATATGAATATTTTAAATTGCTAAATATTCATAGAGAACTTCAGTTTTAATTATTTGATATCAAATAACTTACTATTGCCATGTATCTGATTAATTTATCTTTTAACAAAAAGAGAAGAATGTCTTTATTTCAAATATGATTTTACACAGCTATATGTTTGATATGATATCATTTGAAATAAATTCAATAATACATATCTTTTCTGAACCTATAATTGCTTGATATTTCTTAAGAAAAGGAAGAGATGATCTTTTTGAAAAATGATTGAAAATTTTTTTGTGATTTATCCTAACTAATTTGCTGATATCAATTCAAATTGATTTATCATTCTAAATTCTTAAACTATTTAATTTGAATCAATTCATCTTGATTTAATTAAAAATTAAAATCATTGGTATCAAGCTAAATTTATAAATTAATCTTTAAATGGTATTGAACTAAGAAAATCATGATTTGATCTAAAACTTAGTTTAATTAGTATCAAGAAAATCTTTCAAAGAAATTACTCTATTTGTTAAAGTAAGGAAGAGAAAATATTAAAGAAGAAGTAATCATTTAATAAAAAAGGCCTTTAAAATTAAAAATATATTTTAAATTTTAAAAATCAAAATTTAGTGGTTAAATTCGTATTGAATTTGCTTGATTTGAAATAAAGAAGGAAGGAAAGTTGAAAAGTAAATTAATCTTGCTATAAGTATGAAAAATAGGGGGAGAGATATTTTCTAACTTGATTTGATTAAAAAAATTTTGACTAATTTGAAAACATATTCTTACTCCAAGGAATAAATTTTGAAATCTATTTAAAAATTCAAATTTGATCCTAAATTTCTCACGTGCATTATAAAATTCTTATGAATTATTTATTTTAACATAATATTTTACTCAAAGCAATGAATTAGAAAATGTGACTATCTTATGCTTTGATACTATTTATTTTACTTTGCTCGATACATTCCTGATACATACCTTTTCCAAATCTAATTGACCAAAATTTCTTAAGAAAAATAGTTAGAATATTAAAGTATATATTATGCTTGATTTTATATTCAAATATTTTGAAAAGCTCTATTCTTCTTAAAACTTAAAAGTGTATATTTAAAAATCTGAATAAAGATCATATTCATTCAAAAAGAGGGAAAGCATATAATATTTATTCAAGCTAATTTTTAAAATTAAAATAAATATTTGAAACTTATTTTGAGTTAAATGATAAATTTTTAAAAGGGAGATGATTCATTTAAATTGATTTCATGAATTTAATACATCTCTTAATTTAATGCTTTAATGTTAATTTTGATAAATTAATTTTTTGAACTTAATATAATTCTTACTTTGATGCAATCATATTATTGATTTTGATGATTATTTCTTTTTTTTTTCCATGAGCCTTTTGATGCTGTCAAAAAGGGGGAGAGGAATGTTGAGTATATGCTTGAAGAAACTCAATGAATTATATTGATGCTTGAAATGAAAACTTAATACTCACTGATATGAATTGAAATATTTTTATGAACAAAAAGAATAATTGAGAATATTCATGAAGTACTCATTCATGTGTTTAATCTATACTTCAAGATACTTTTTAGCAAAATGCATAGAAATACATTATTTACTTTTATTGTGCATATACTTAAGATTTTATCATCATCAAAAGGGGGAGATTGTTGACCCTGAGATTGATTTTGATGATTCCAAAATATTGAGTATATTATGTATCTAATCATGTATTTCAAGAATGTGTGTAGGAATTTTTAAGTATCCAAAATAAAAAATTTATCTCAAGAATAAATTCTCTCAAGATGCCATGCCAAAATACATAAAAGAGTAAATTCACACATATTTGGATGGCTTGGTATGAAGAAAGTATGATTGAATCAAGAGAAATTAAAATTGAAGGAAGCAATTATGTTTAAAAGAGTTTAAAGCCAAGAAACTCAAGTTTGAAAGATCAAACATTGAAGAAAAATGAAGTCATGATTTTTTGAGACATCTCAGATTTTTTTTGAGAGCTCTCGAATGGTCTGGCATAATAAAACAGTATTCTGGCACAGTCTCGAGAGATCTCGAGTTGAACTCGAGACATCTCATTTTCAGGTGATAGAAACTTCATTTATGTGCTCTGAGAGTGAGAGGTCATAGATTTCTTGAGAGGTCTCATAGTTCTGACGAGATGTCTAAAAATCTGACGAAAGATCTCGTAAAAAATCAAGAGATCTCGATCTGCGCAGACAACCTTCAACGGATAGTTTTTCAATGGCTATTTTTTGATCCCAACGGCTATTTCAGAGCTTCCAATGGCTAAGAACTCTCACTCCAACCTTCTCTAAAAGTATTTAAAGGTGGAGAATCAATTGAAAAAATAGAAGAAAGAGATTAAGGGATTTAGAGAGAGAATCTTTCAGATTTTGTAAGGAACATTGAATATCCAAAGAAAAGAGAAAAGTGAGGAGTGTTGTGCATAGATTTCAGTGAGCCTTCAAAGTAGTCTTCTCCAACATCTTCCACATCCTCTCAAGCATAATTTGAAGAAACACCAAGCTTCAATGGAGCATATTATCGGCTTGTTCTTTAGGATTTAAAAGAGCTTATACTCTATTTTTTATATTGTGCTGAAACTTTACTTGTATTTTTTGATTTCTTTACAAGTTTTTCTTAGGGGAAAGAAACTTGTGGTTAAGGTCCGTCCAAGCCCGAAATTGGACATTGTAGGTTTTGGTTGGTGATCCCAAAAAATCAATTGGGTTGTTAGTGAATCCGAAAAACTAACGATGTTAGGTTTTGATTGGAGTTCCTATGAAAACCAACTAGGTTTGTTTATGAGTCTAGGAAAACAAACACACTATAATCAAGGATAGATTATAGTAAAATTTTCAAGAAAAGCTTGGGGAGTGGACGTAGGAGCGGATTGCTCTGAACCACTATAAATCTTTGTATGTTTGTGTATTTTTTTCTTCATCTCTTTATATACTTTGCATATTTATAATTCTTACTTTACTTTCATAGTTTGATTTTATTATCTTAATTTCGCTGCTCGTATTATATACATCTCATCCTCACCATTTAGATTAAAATCAAAGCACATAATTGCTTAGAGTTAAATTTGGCCAAAGTTTTTATAAGAACCCAATTCACCCCCCCCCCCCCAACCTCTTGGGTTGCTACCTCTAGGCAACATCAGGTATCAGATCTAATCTGTTATTCTATAGCTACATTAGATGTAGTATTGTAGCATGTTGATGAGATCAACATGTTAATCTTTTTTTTATATTTTTAATTTTTGATTTAATATCATGCTTTGATCATGTAATAAATCATAGATCTAGAATATTTTTATATTTATTTAAATAAATATTTAATTTATTTAAGTCTTTTGATGTAAGATCTTAAAAAAATTTCAAGATCTACCCGTGAAATCCTAGATCTGGTTTCTTCAGATACAATTTGAGGGGTTCACATCTACAGATGAGTCTAAGGTGCGCAAGCTTTAGAGATCCATTTATGAATTGAAGCAAGCATCTCGAAGTTGAAACATGCATTTTGATAAGGTGATCAAAATCTATGGCTTCATTAAGAATGGAGAAGAGCCCTGTATTTACAAGTGGGCAAATGGTTCGATAGTGGTATTCCTTGTCTTATACATAGATGACATTTTGTTAATTGAAAATGATATCCCCACAATACAAGAAATAAAGATTTGGTTATCATCTCAGTTCTCCATGAAGAACTTGGGTGAAGCATCCTACATCCTAGGGATGAAGATCTATAGGGATAGATCTAAGAGAATGCTTGGGTTATCCTAGTCCACGTACATAGAAGCTATAATGAAGAGGTTCAGCATGGTGAATTTTAAGAAAGGCTATCTTTCAATAGGTCATAGAATTTCTCTCCAAGAAAGATTATCCAATAACTCCTGAAAAGAGAGAGTATATGAGTAGAGTCCCATATACATTGATAGTAGGATCTATCATGTATACCATGATATGTACAAGACTAGATGTAGCATACTCACTAGTGTGAGCTTAGGTATGGTGCTCTCAAACCTTGAAAGCAAATGAAAAGAGAGCAAGGAGCGAATAAAATCAACCATCGAAGCACTTTTAGCAAATACTTTAGAAAAGCTGGCTTGGATCCTATCAGAAGAGCTAGCCGGAGCAGCAGAAGAACCAGCCTGAGTTGAAGATGAGCTAGCCCAAATTCTGGGAGAGCTGGCTTAAGCAGAAGTCTAGAAAGCATATCTGGTTGATATGTTGAAAGAACTAGCTTGATTCATGCTAGAGCCAGCCTGAGTAGAAGCCGAGCCGACTCGAATCTTGAGAGAACCAGCTCGAGCAGTAGAATAAAGAGCAGTAATTCAGGCTCTCATAGAAGACATCACCATTTAGCCAGCCCGATTGCTGATCAAGCTAGTTCGAGCAGTGATTCTGGCCTGGGATTGGGTTTAATCCTAGGAACTTAGTGCCTTGGTTTGTAAGATCCTAAGGAGGCTAACCTATGGATTGGACTAGGATTTGTCTAATGGGTGTGTGCATGGGAGACATGGGTGTATATGGGCTCGAAGAGTGCATCACATTAGATTAGCTAGGAAAGTTTTTTAGGTTGGATCTTATTTGAGCAGGTATATATACTCTGTACTAAGTTTTGTAAACTAAGCATGGAATCAATACAAGCCTTTTCTCCTTGAAATCTCTCTTTCTCTCTCATTCTCTCCCTTTTCTCCATGCCCTAAGTTTTGCTAGGGTTTCAACAGAATAGCCATCCCTTTTCTTGGATCTTTGTTGTTGTTTTTGGAATCATTAAGTAGCAAGGATTATTTTCAATAGATTGGTATCAGAGCAGCCATCTAGAACAATAATTGATATCAGAGCGCTAGTGTTAGATCTGATGAAGAGAAGGTCAAAGTTTTGCCTAGTGTTGTGGTAAGGTGTTGAACATATTCCTTTAAACATTCTTTATTCTCTTTTGTGTTTGATTATTGGAATCTAGTTGGGATGACATTAAGTACCATCAAGATGGACTTTGGAAAGTTCGATGGCAAGGATAAGTTCAGCCTTTGGTAGCAAAGAAAAAAGGATCTACTAGTGCAGAATAGGATCTACAAGGTCTTGACTTGCAAAATATCGGAAAAGATTTCTATTGAAGAATGGGAGGAACTTTAAGAGATAGCCTTTAGTATAATTCGTATGTGCCTCGCTGATGAGATTTTATTGGAGATTAATATGAAAACTACACCAAAGGAGCTTTGACAAAAATTGGAGAACACGTATATGGGTAAGAACATGACAAACAAGCTATGGTTGAAGAAGCAATTGTATAGTTTGCGGATGTCTGAAGGAGGAGACCTAGTTTTCCACATTCAGAAGTTCAATCAAGTTTGCTCGGATGTTATGAGCCTTGATGAGGATAGAGCACTCTTATTGTTATGTTTGCTACCAGCAGCATATAATAGTCTCATTACTACTCTAGTGTATGGAAAGGAGATATTAAATTTTGAGGAAGTGGTTGGAGTTCTCAGATTCAACGAGCAGCGAGAGAGACTAGTTAGAGAAAACCCTAATTCAAAGGTGCTTTCTATAAATGAGAGGCAAGGAAGGCCTAAAAAGAGGATTCAAGATAAATCTAAGGATAGATCAAAGTCTCAAGAAAATTAGAAGGCTTAAAAATGCTACAAGTGCCATCAACCTGGTCATATTAGAAGAAATTGCCCACTTTTAAAGAATGAAAAGGGGAAGGGCACTTCTAAGGATGGATCGATCGGTGGGAATGGTGGTTTGTCATCTGAAGATAGTGAAAAAGATATACTAATAGTATCAGATAATGTAACAGAATTGGACAACCACTGGACACTGGATTAAGCATGTTCCCACCACTACACCGCACATTGGGAGTGGTTCTCATCTTATGAAAGATCCAATAAAGAGAGTGTAAGTCTTAGAGATGATCTCTGGGGCACCAAGAACTCTTGTTTGATCCAGTCTTGGTGCCACTTTAAGAGGGTTTTGAGGGTCTTTCATCTGATTGGATCAGATAATATCATCCCATTAATCAGATTTAGATCTGATTGCTCAAAGGGCCATGATTGGCTGAGATGATGTGGCACTGCATGGCACAGTAGGATCTATATAAATCCTGTCTGTGCCTAGGTTTTAATGCTTCTACCTTTAGCCCACACCACAAAATCTCTCTCCCTCTTTCTCTATGCCACCCTCTGGTCCTCTATCTCCTCTCCATGCCCAAGGGGTTTTGGGCAAGAATAAGGTGCGATCCAAGCAAGTGAAAGGCACAAGGAAAGAAAGAAGGCAGCACTGCTACAAGAGACAATGACAGTTCTTCAAAAGGAGTTTTGAAGACCTTCAAGATCATATCTATAATTGATTTTTGGAGAATTGATTAAGAAGAAGAAGATTTCTAGATCCTGCCCGAGTGGATACTGGTAGAGGCTAGGCGCTTGCGTGGCTACATCCAGAACCTCAGACAAACATCGGGATCAACACAGGATAATTGGATTATCCAAAATAAAGGAATAATTAAATTAGATTTAATTTTTATTTTTATTTTATATTTATTATCAGCTCAATAATATCAGATCTGAGGAGTTTCAAATCTGATTAGGATCTTAGAAAAAAAAGTTTTTGAAATATTTCTTCTGATCCAATTAGATCTAAACGAACCTGATCCGAAAAACATGTTTTTCTCTTCAACTAGTTTTAGAGCCAGGTTCCATAATTCATTAGATCTAATTTTAATTTATTTTTAATTTAATAATTAGATAATTTTATATGTCACATTAAATTTGATTAGATCTAAAATTATAAAATTAAAAATTAAATAATCTAGAGATAAGATGTATAAGATGCATGACTAGACTAGGAATAGAATTAATCTATGTGTAGTCTAGCATAATCATAATTTTAATTTAATTAATTATAATTTTTAAATTTATTTATTTATTATTTTTTAATATTATAAATATTATAATTAGATCTAAAAAATAGAAAATAAATTTATTTAATTTATTTATATGAGATATGATAGATGCATATTTAGACTAGTTGTAGAATAGTTCTACAAAATTATCTAGAATAAATTTTAATTTGATATGATCAAATTTAAATCTTATTTTTTAGATATTTATGAGATAATTTAGATCTGAAAATATATATGATATGATACATGAGATGATGCAAAACATATTTTTAGCTAGATCAATTTTTATATATGTGATATATGATGTAGATCTAACTAGTTTTGTAGATTTATCATGTTTCTAATTAAGGCGTACCTCTTGACCATCCGATCATAAGAACGAAGTGGAGTTTAAAGGCCCTCTCCTCCCATTCGATGGAGTGTTCTTATTGTGTGGAGGGATGCTGCGTGTTCGTCCTTAATCAGAAATAAAAAAAAACTTATTTTTTGCAAAACCCTAGATCCTGAAATCCTAGGATTATATATATATTTTATTTATGAATTCTAAACTTAATTAAGAATTAAGATTATGAAATATATTAGATCTAAAATTAAGAATTTTCAGATCTAAGACATATTCATAAAATTGGGTTCGAACTTGGGTAGCTCAATTAGGTCTAGTGGTTGATCAAACCGAATCAAGAGTTGGTTAAGTGGGATCAAGAGTGCTTAAATTGACCAGCTTAATAGGATTAAGTCTGGGTCAAGGTCGAGTCACATGAGTGATCGATTGAGTTAAAACCTAATTAGGCTCAGTGGTTAGATTCTGGATTGTAAGCTAATCCGATTAGTTCTGGCTCAACAATTTGGTGTCTAAGATAAGTTTGGCAGATATGATTGACTGGTTTATAATTAGGAGCTACTCGACTTGAATGTGTTCTTATCAAGTTAATGGCATATTCCTTCCATCAATCTTACTTACCTGCTCATATTTGTCGACCCAGTCCTGATCTAAGGTGGCTAACAATTCGAGCTGACCCATGCCACTAGGTTAATCATAATGGTTATGGCTATATCAAGTCAAGTTTAAAGAGACCTAAATCAAATCTTTCTAAGAAAAGATAAAGTCTAAGGTCTTCCACCATTGTAGATGTGCGGGCCCTTTCTGGGGTTGATTGTTCTCAGCTGGTCATAGTGGTTTAGTTGCACCGGGAAGATGCAACCATGTCTATTAGTCATTGGATGCTACGGATTGGAGGATGGATTGGGCTCAATATTTTGGATACAGTGAGAGATACAATTAGGAATCCAATCTATGTAAATGGTGGGTCTGACTTAACTAAGGAGTGATCAATATTCTAAGCATGGTGAGATTCATGAATTAGAGACCAAGTTTGGATGCACCATGATTAGATAATCATTGAACAAGAGTTGTTCACTCATTGGTTAACCCACCACCAATAATTGTTAGATGAGGTGATGAGTCAGTTGATGGGACTGTACCATCCATTAGAAATCAGTAATCATGAAGATTTTCACATCTCTACAGAGAGAGTGTGGGGATCCAAAAAAATAGTGAAGGCTAATTTATTTAAAAATCAAACTCCTAAATAAATTAGTTAAGTCTTAATTATAAAATCTAATTAGAAACTTTGACTCTCTGTAGAAAAAAGAAAAATGTCTGTGTCCAACCCACTAGCCTGTATCCTGGACACCCATAAACTGACCGAACCCAATTACAAGGATTGACTTCAAAATTTTAAAATTATTTTGGATTCTGAGAAGTTGACTCATGTATTGGATTAGGATTCCCCCACCTTACCAGCTCGTCTATCCGCTGAATAGAGAGCATCTCTTGATAAGTGGATGGATGAAGATAATAAGGCCAGATACTACATGTTGGGCTTGATGTCTAATGAGCTTCAGCACCAACATGAAGATATTAAGACTGTCTGCCAAATATTATCTCACCTACAAGAGTTGTTTGGTAAACAGAGTCGCGCATCTAAATATCAGATCACTAAATGACTGTTTAAGGCTAAAATGCATGATGAGCAATCAATCCAAAATCATTATCTGATGATGATCAAGGACTTGGAAGAGCTTGAGAAGCTCAGAGTGAAGTTAGATCAGGATCTGTAGAATGATATAATTCTACAATCCTTGACTGATGCGTATGGGCAGTTCATCATGAACTACCATATGCATAAACATCATAATACTTTGGCCAAGCTTATGAATATGCTGGTTACTGCTGAGCTTTCTATGAAAGATTCTAAAGGTTTAGTACTTGCCATGAAATGGACTTCTTTCAAGAGAAAATCTTTTTGAATGAAGAAGTCTACAAAAAAGCAGAAGATGGAAGGTGGAAAGAAAAAGAAGGCAGAGCTGAAAAAGAAGGCCACTGACAAAGAAAAATATTTTCATTATAATACTGACAGCCTCTGAAAGCGGAACTGTCCTACATACCTAGCCATCCTGAAGAATAAGAAGGAGACAGTTCCTTCTGGAGGTATGCTCGTTATTGAATCTAACCTTATGATTTCTTCTGCATTCAGTTGGGTGCTTGACTCTGGTTCTAGTGCTCATTTGTGCACTTCCATGCAGGGTCTTGAGGATAGCAGAAGATTTAGGGATGGTGAGATGATCCTATGCATCGAAAATGGAGTAAGGATTGCTGCTGTGGTCATGAAAACTTATCCTCTTCGACTACCATCTGATTTAGATTTAGTATTTAAGGATTGTTATTATGTACCTGCTGTAAGTAGGAATTTTATTTTTGTTTCATGTTTAGCACAAAAAGGCTATGTAATTAGTTTTCATAAGGACCATTATCATATTCTTTATGAAAGAAATAAAATTATAAGTGGTTTTCTTATTAACGGTCTCTACCAGTTACATATTGATGTATCTATCTTTAATATCAAGCAAAATGTGAATGCCATAGGTGTTAGATATATGTGCCCTAGAAGCCAGAATTGGCTGACACTTGTAATACACTTCTAGAGGCAAAATTGTAATTTTGACTATAATTTATAAAATGGGTTATTTTCTATCACACTTGTGTATTTAGTGTCTGTGATACATCCTTTGAGTTAATGGTAATGATAATTCATATTTTCAAGAGTTGAAAATTTAAGACATGAATAATCATTATTAACTCATAAACAGCTCCCGACCATAGGATCATCACGAGGATGGTGATTGATCCGGAAGGTTGGTGCACGATCGCTTCTCTTTAGTAGATGAGTCTTGAGTCTACGGTGTGGAGACACCGGAGCGAGAGTACAGGTACTCGTTAGAGAACGAGGGCACTGAGCGTGACCACCTCGAGTAGTCATTAGGAAGTCTACCTTCTCGTCAATGACTGACTCGATGCTGCAGTAGTGTGTCTGGTTCTTTGACCTGAGATGCATCGGCAGTTCACCTTGAGGGTGTTATAGTTTGACTACACCATTACTCGGTCTCCTAGCCATATGGAACCCTGAGGTGTATGTTGGCTATGACATGTTCATTGTAGGAACTGGATTGCATCAAGATGGGATCTATCTACCTCGGTGGTAGAGGAGTAGCCCTATGATGATCATGAGAATCAAGTCCAGAAATCCATGGCCATGGTAGAGTGAAATAATAGAAAGAGTTTCTATTTAGATTTTCACATTGGACTCGAATCGAATGATTACATCATATGACAGAGACTAGGGTTTGACGAGTTCACCTTAACCCTAATCTGATCGGGGCTCAAGATAGAAGAACTTGAATCACACAGGTAGCTGCACCAAGAGGTTCGCATTCAGCTCTGATGGGTTGCCACCATATACTGCTAGGTGTCACTGGTGGATTTTGGGAGCAATTAGAATGATTTAGATGATCGATCATTCTAGCTGTTCGAATCAGAAGAGTTCTGATCCATCGAAAGGAGTTTCGATGATGTCTATGATAGAGATCATGACATATCCCATTACCATACAGAACTGAACCTAACTGGGTCACACAAACAAGGGTTTGAATCTGGTGATCATCAATTGAACTGATCTAGTTCAATTGATCTGAATGAGATTCAATTAGGTTCAAGGAAATCGTGCTAGCACTCGATTGAACCTAACGTTCTTCTTTTACTATCATAAATAAGTTGTCCTGACTGAGCCAAAGGAGTTTGTGCTCAATCAGAGGCCTTCATATGGTCTGACTGGAGGTTGTCCAAGTCAGAATAGGTTGTCTTATTTGTAAGACATTACCTGCCATTTTTGGTCACCTGCCATTTCTTGTTCTTTGACTTTGGTCAAAAGTCTACCTTTGACTGGTCAAACGTTGACCATTGACCCTTTGACTTTTGACCACATGTCATGCACCTATTGGAGAGCTGGTGGGGGCCTGTCCCCCTGCCAGAACCTGGCAAGGAGAAGGGCGCACGCCAAGGGTGGCGTGAGCCCAAGTAGGAGGCGCCTAGGAGTCCTTGTTGGACAAGGACTCCACCTCCCTTTTGGATTCCAATCAGAGTTCTACTAAGAATCCAGTTTGACTGGTCTTAGGCGCCCTCTAAGGAGGAATCCAGGGGTCTCTATTTCAACCAATCAGATTTAGATCTGATTTCACAAAGGGTTGTGATTGGTTGAGAGGAAGAGGAGTTGGATCACAAGAGGTCTATAAATAAGACCCTGCGCCCAACCCTAATCCTAAGTGAATTCGAAAGAGATTTCCCATGCCCCAAGGCTGCCTCTCCCCTCCTTCTCCATGCCATAGTCTCTTCTCCCCTTTCTCTCCACGTCCAAAAGGTGTTTTGGACTTTGGTTGGTGCGATTCAGATCAAGGAAAGGCGATCAAAAGCAAGAAGGCTGCGCTGCTGCAAAAGGACGACTGCAGATCTTCAAAAGAGTTTTGAAGATCCTCCAGATCAGATCCAAATCTGATTTTTGGAGGTGTGATAGAGAAGAAGAGGATCTCTAGATCCAACCCGAGTGGATACCGGTAGAGGCCAGGCGCTTGCGTGGCTAAGATCCAGAACCTTCCGCTGCAATCAGGATCATCTACAGGGTAATAGGATTACCCAAATCAGGTAAATTGAATTTGATTTAATTTATCTTCTTTTATTTTATTTATTAAAATAATAAGAATCAGATCTGAAACATATCAAGATCTGATTAAGGTCAAGAGAAAATTTTTGAAATATATCTCTTGATCTAATCAGATCTGGACGAACCTGGACCGGGAAATCAGGATTTCCCTTCAATAGGATCAAAATGACCTAGGGATAGTCCAAACGATAGGTATCTATGGCACCTAAGGCTAGATCATATAGCAGAAGATAGGGTTAACAAATTGGAGAAAATCAAGATATTGAGTCCATTGACTTCCGAGTCATATGCAATTTATGAATCATATCTTCATGGCAAAATAACTAAGCTTCCTTTTGTAGGACATGAGAAAAATGCCATGGATCTACTTGCCCTAGTATGTACTGATGTGTGCAGCCCATTTGATGTGCCGGCTAGAGGTAACTTTGTCTACTTCATAACTTTTATCGATGATTTATCTCAGTATGGATATGCATATCTTATGAGACACAAGTCTGATGCCTTAGACAGGTTTAAGGAATTCAGACATGAAGTGAAAAAGCAAACTAAAAAATTCATTAAGGTTCTTCGATCAGATCGAAGAGGTGAATACCTTAGTACCATATGAGCTGTGGCATGCTAAGAAACCAAGTCTGAGTCATCTTAGAATTTGGGGTTGTTCGGCTCATTTCAAAAGACAACAAGAGGATAAGTTAGACTATAGGTCCTTTAGAGCTCGATTCATATGATATCCTAAAGAGTCATTAGGATATTATTTCTACATTCTAGAGGATCACGATATGATTGTGAGTCGGTATGCCATCTTTCTTGAAAAATAGTTTACTCAAGATGGTGGCATTGAAAAGTAGATCAAGCTCGAGGAGAAAGTCTCCCAAGAGCAATGAGCTAAGGACCCTATGAAACCAAATTAGGTTAAGCTAATACAATCACTACCTCCTCCATCTCATAGATCAAAAAGGATTTTCCGTCCTCCTGAGAGGTACTTATGTACTATTTCAAAAAAAATAGAGAAAATGTTCCTCGTAGGTAATAGGGTTCATGGTGATGATTCCAAAACCTATAACAAGGCGATATCGGATATCGACTCTGAGAAATAGTTAGAGGCAATGAAGTCAGAAATTGACTCGATACACTCAAACCAAATCTCCATCTTGGTATATCCACCTAAAGGTATAGTACCTATTGGGTGTAAATGGATCTACAAGAGAAATATTGGTGTAGATGAGAATGTGGAGACATTCAAAGCTAGATTAGTGGCAAAAGGATATAGTCAATGTGAAGGCATTAACTATCAGGATACCTTTTTGCCAGTAGCCATGCTAAATTCCATCCGTATATTGCTTGCTGTTGCAGTCTATTTTGATTATGAATATGGCAAATGGATGTAAAAATGACATTCTTAAATGGATACCTTGAGAAAGTTATCTATATGGAATAGCCTCTAGGTTTCACATCTAGTGATGCTGATCACAAAGTATGCAAGCTACGAAGATTCATATATGGACTTAAGCAAGCATCTCGGAGCTGGAATACTCATTCTAATCATGTGATCAAATTATTTGATTTCATCAAGAATGAGGAGAAATCATGTATTTTCAAAAAGGTTAGTGGGAGCGCTATTGTCTTTCTCATACTATACGTGGATGATATCCTCCTTATTGGGAATGATATTTTCATGTTGACTATAGTTAAAATATGGTTATCTAAAGAATTCTCCATGAAAGACCTAGGAAAAAGCATCCTTCATTCTAAGAATTAAGGTGTATAGAGATAGATAAAATAGGATGCTAGGTCTTTCACAAAAGATGTACATAGAGGAAGTGCTAAAGAGGTCTAGCATGGAAAACTCCAAGAGGGGATTGGTACCCTTCAGACATGGCATTCATCTCTCCAAGAAAATGTGTCCCAATACATCTGAGGAGATTGAATGCATGAGCAAGATCCCTTATGCTTCAGCAATAGGGAGCCTCATGTATGCCATGTTATGTACACGATCTGATATAGCCCATGCTGTGAGTGTCACGAGTAGATATCAGTCAAATCTAGATGAAGAACACTGGACTTCTGTGAAATGCATCCTTAAGTACTTGAGAAGAACTAAGGATATGTTGTTAGTTTTTGGTAATAGAGAACTTCAAGTTCAGGGGTATACAGACTCAAATTTTATGTCCGATATAGATGATCGAAAGTCGACATCTAAGAGTCTATTTATGTGTAATGGTGGTACTGTCAGTTAGAATGGTTCCAAGCAGACAATGATAGCAGATTTCATCATGGAAGCAGAGTACACCATTGCATCAGAAGCTGCAAAGGAGACATTCTGATATAAGAAGTTCACTATAGAGATTGAAGTGATGCCATCGGATGCCATTCCTCTGTACTGCGATAATAATGGCGTCATAGCCCTTGCTAAGGAGACAAGATCTTACCAAAAATCTAAGCACATCGAGCAGTGATACCACCTCATGCACAATTTCCTCGAGAAAGATAACGTCGAGGTCAAGAGAGTTGACTTTGCAGACAATGCGACAGACCTACTTACAAAGTCATTGAGCTAGTAGAAGATCGAAGCCCACCTTGAGAAGATGGGACTTAGATTTGTAGCCAATTGGCTTTAGGTCAAGTGGGAGCTTGTTAGATATGTGTGCCCTAGAATCCAAATTGGATGATACTTGTAATACACTTCTAAGAACAAAATTATAATTTTGACTATAAATAATAAAATAGATTATTTTCTATCACAGTGTGTATTTAAAAGTGTCTATGATACATCCTTGAGTTAATGGTAATGATAGTTCATATTTTCAAGAGTTGAAAGTTTAAGATATGAATTTTCATTATTAACTCATAAAATGCTCCCGACCGTAGGATCATCATGAGGATGGTGATTGATCTAGAAGATTGGTGTACGATCACTTCTTTAGGATAGATGAGTCTTGACTCTATAATGTAGAGACACCAAAGTGAGAGTATAAGTACTTGTTAGAGAATGAGGGCACTAAGCATGACCACCTGGAGCAGTCATGAGGAAGTCTACCTTCTCATCGATGACTAGCTCAAAGCTGCAGTGGTATGTCTGGTTCTTTGATCTGAGGTGCATCGGTAGTTTATCTTGAGGGTGTTATTGTTTGACTACACCATAACTCGATCTTCAGCCATTCAGAAACCTGAGGTGTATGTTGGTTATAGCAAGTTCATTGTAGGATTTGGATTGCACTAATAGGGGATCTATCTACCTCAGTAGAGGTGAAGTAGCCCTATGATGATCATGAGAATCAAGTCCATAAGCCCATGGCACTAGCAGAGTGAAATAATAGAAAGAGTTTCTATTAGGATTTTCACATTGGACTTGAATCGAATGATTAATTCATATGATAGATATTAGGGTTTGACGAGATCATCTTAATCCTAATCTGATCGGAGCTCAAGATAGAGGAACCTAATTACATAGGTAACTACATCGAAAGGTTCGCTTTCAGTTCTGATGGGTTTCCATCATATGCTACTAGGTATCACTGGTGGATTTTGGGAGCAATTAGAATGATTTGGATGATCGATCATACTAGTTGTCTGAATCAAAAAAGTTCTGATCCATCAAAAGGTGTTTCGATGATGTCGATGATAGAGATCACGACATATCTCATTATCATATGAAATTGAACCTAACTGGATCACACAAACAAGGGTTTGGATTTGGATGTCATCAATTGGACTAACCTAGTTCAATTGATTTGAATAAGATTCAATTAGGTTCAAGGAAATCATGCTAGCACACAATCGAGCCTAATGTTCTCCTTTAATATTCATTAAAGCTTGTCTCGACTGAGCCAAATGTGTTTGGGCTCACTCAGAAATCTTTACTTGATCTCACTAGAGCTTGTACAGATTAGAAAAGGGTTGTCTTAATTTATGAGATAAATTTAAGACAACACCTACCATTTTCGATTACCTATTAATTTTTATTTTCGAACATTGGTCAAATGTTGACCCTGGATACTTGGACATCTTCCCATGTGTCATGCACCTATAGAGGAGTACCTGGAGCCTTATCCCCCTACTAAATGTAGATACATGCCTAGGGAGGCGTGCATCCTATGAGGATAAAGGAGGAGTCCCATACAGATGGTACTTCAAGGTTGCCTTAGGGGATTAAACTCTGTGGTGCCAAGAACTCTTGTTTGACCTAGTCTTGGCACCACCTTAGAAGGGTTTTGAGGGTGTCTCATCTGATTGAGTTAGATGATATCATCTCATCAATCAGATTTAGATCTGATTGCTAAAAGGGCCATGATTGGTCGGGTTGATGTGGCACTACATGGCACAGTAGGGTCTATATAACCCTATCTGCGCCTAGGTTTTTAATGCTTCTGCTTTTAGCCCATGCCAGAAAGCCTCTCACCCTCCTTCTCCATGCCACCCTCTGGTCCTCTCTCTCCTCTCCATGCCCAAGGGGTTTTGGGCACGAATAAGATGCGATCCAAGCAAGTGAGATGCGTCAGGAAAGGAAGAAGGCAGCACTACTGCAAGAGACAATGGTAGTTCAAAAAGAGTTTTGAAGATCTTTAAGATTAAATCTATATCTAATTTTTGGAGGATTGATTGAGAAGGAGAAGATCTTCAGATCCTATTCGAGTGGTTACCGGTAGAGGCTAGGCGCTTGCATGGCTACATCCAGAACCTTTGGCAAACATCGAGATCATCATAGGATAATTAGATTATCCAAAATAAAGATATAATTAAATTAGATTTAATTTTTATTTTTATTTTATTTTTATTTTTAGATCAATAAGATCAGATATAAGGAGTCTTAGATCTGATTAGGATCTTAGAGAAAAGAATTTTAAAATATTTCTCCTGATCCAATCAGATCTGAACGAATCTGATCCAAAAAATAGATTTTTTTCTTCAATTTTTGCCTAATTTAAAATTTGGAGAGCTGAGGTGAAGATGGAGATAGGACAGTTAGTGAAGTATTTGAGGTCTGATAATGGAGGAAAATACATCAGCCTAGCATTCAGGAGATATTGTAAGAAAAATAAAATAAAACACCATTATACAATGAAGATAATTTCTCAGCAGAATGGTGTCATGGAGAGGATGAATCGAACACTGATAGAGAAAATCAAAAGCTTGAGGTTGCAAGCATCACTGCCCAAATCATTTTATGGTGATGCTCTTATTTATGTATGTTTTCTTGTTAATAGATCTTTCCATAGGAAATTGAATGGAGGACTTCCAGAGGCTGTTTGGAGTGGAAAGAAGGTGGAGCTTAGCCACCTAAAGGTGTTTGGCTATCCTACATATGCTTTGGTAGAAGAAGTCGATAGTAGCAAGTTGGACCCAAAGTCACAGAAGATGATATTCATCAAATTTTCATAAGGTGTGAAAGATTTCTTGCTATGGAATTCACATTCTCAGAGGTGTGTCATCAGTCGAAATATGATATTTGATGAAAAGAGCATCATCTTGAAGTCAGAAAGTGTAGATGGAGTTGTGAAGACAATATAGGATAGTATGGGAAAGCTTTCAGATATAGGTGATTTGCCCTCAACATCAACCTCGGGTCATGTTCAGTTTGAGATGGAGTTAGGCAGGCATGGTGATACACCTATGGAGGACCAACATGGAGAGCAATCTAACTTGGAAGAAGTGCAGAGGCAGCCATTGACAGCAGACTTGCAGGATACTACAAGGAGAGTGGCACTGCACAAGCTGAAGCACACTATTCGTAAACTGGTGTAATATGGCATTGATGAGACTATTTTCTATGCTCTTATCACTGCCAATAAAGATTTAAAGAGTTTTAAGGAGGCCATGGAGAGTTTAGATTGGAAGTAATGGATATAGATCATGATGGAGGAGATGGAGTCTCTAAAAAAAAATCGGACATGGCAACTGGCAGATCTATCAGATAATGCTCGACCCATTGGCTCCAAATGGATTTTCACCAGAAAAGAGGTACCTTCAGAGTAAGGTAGAATGAGGTACAAGTCTAGGCTGGTAGCCAAAGGGTACTCATAGAGAGAAGGGATTGATTACTCAGAAGTCTTCACTTTGGTTGTCAGATGTACGTCCATCAGGGTGATGATAAGTATAGTTGCTATTTATGATCTGGAATTGGAGCAAATGGATATTAAGATAGCATTCCTTTATGAGAATTTAGAGGAGAACATATACATGGAGCAGCCATAGGGCTTCAAGGAGTTTAGGTCAGAGAGAGAGGTTTGTTTACTGAAGAAATTGCTATACGGATTAAAGCAGTCTCCTAGATAGTGGTAGAAGTAGTTTGACACTTCTGTGAGAAGTATTTGACTTTCTAAATGCGATCATGACTCGTGTGTATATTTGAGGTCTCTGAAAGATGGATCTTGGTTATACTTACTCTTGTATATAGATGACATGCTGATAGTATGCAAGAGTAAGAAAGTTGTGCGGGAGTTGAAAGAAGCTTTGTCTCGGGAGTTTAAGATGGACTTAGGGCTTACAAAGAAGATCCTTGGTGTGGATATTATCAGAGATAGAACCAAGAGGCTGCTGCATTTATCTTAAGGAGGATATATCAAGAAGATCTTGGAGAGATTTAGAATGAAGGAGGCCAAATCGGCTGAGTTACTACTAGCCGGGCATGTCAGACTCTCTAAGACCATGTCACTATAGACTGAGATAAAAATTTAGAAGATGAAAAAGTTTCCATATGCTTCTGGTGTGGAAGGTATTATATACTCTATGTGTAGGATTTGATATGGTGCTCTCAAGCCTTGGGAGGCTACAAGAGCAGTCAGGGTGTTGGCTCTAGGAGACTAGGATGGGTGTGAGTCCTAAGGCTAGGACAGGAGTTGTCTTAGGATGTAGCCCTACACGGACTCGAGGTTCAGGTGTGAGGACCTTGAGGGGCTTGGTAGGTGCTCCAAAAATTTAAGACATAAGGTGTAGCAAAGGACCAAAGCCAAGAAAAAGAATCAGTCAAGATAGAAGCTGATACACAGGTGTTGGCTTGGATATGCAGTTAAGCCAGCTCGGGGCAAGTCGAGCTAACTGTCTCAGGCAGACAGAAGATGACGTTTGGGCGAGATGTAGTCGAGCCAACTTGGCTTATGAGAGAGTTGGCTTGATAGGGGTGAACAGAACTATTCAGATTTTCTGTTTGGGTCTAAGATAGGCTTTTATCCTAGGATCTTAAGTCCAGGACCAATAAGGTCTTAAGAGGGCTAACTCATATATGGGTCGGTTTAGATCATGGGGATAAGAGCATGTGAGACATATGTACATAGGCTCGATGAGTGCTTTCATGTATTGGATTAGCCTATAAGAATTTTTCAGTTGGAGTTTGGATTTATTAGGGTTCATGTGGTATAGCAGTAATCCTAGGATATATAAACCTAGATATTATATCTTTACAAGAGAGTGGAATATAATTAAGCTTTTCTCCCTAGAACTCTCTACTCTTCTCTCTCTAGTTCCAACTTTAAGATCTAGGTGTCGGCCATCTACTTTGTTCTTCTTCTCTCCAATAATTGGTATCAGAGAGGTACCAAGATCCAACAAGTGGTATTAGAGTCTGGTTGAGCATGGAGGAGGAAGAAGATTAGACTTCAGCAGAGATCAACAGCGAGGTTTAGATCTAAAGGCTTTCTCTAGGCTTTGTGAAGAAAAAAGAGATCACAAGGCTGTTGTCCACCATCCCTAGTCAAGGTATTTTTTTTAGATTCACCTATTTGCTATTTTTGATTCATGCGATCATGGAGAATAGTGGGTTGAAGGTAGGATTTGAGAAGTTTGATGAAAAAAAAAGTTTCATGATATGGAAGGTTAGAGTGGAGGATTTGCTGATTTAGATGAGACTAGATTCGGCCTTGGAAGATAATCCAAAGAAGATGATAGACATGGAGTGGATGTCCTTGGAGAAAAGGGCATATGCCACGATTAGGACTTATCTGACAGATGAGGTGCTGTATGGCGTGTTGGAGGAGAAGATATCAAAGGGTTTATGGTTGAGGTTATGCCAGTTGTACATGAAAAAGAACATGTGTAACAAGTTGGTGTTCAAAAGGCAACCGCATAGCCTTCAGATGCAAGAGGGCGAGGATGTTGCAGGGCACATTCAGCGGTTCTACTGGATGAGCATGTATTTGCTCAACATTGGGATGGATCTCGAAGAGGAGGACAAAAGTTTATTGCTGCTATATTCGCTATCGGAGAGCTTCGATTTGTTGGTGACAATATTGCTGTATGGTAAGAAGATGCTGGAATACGAGGAGATCGTATCAGTGCTAAGGTCTAATGAGCAGTGAGAATGGATAATGAAGAGGAAGATCTTCCAGGAGAGTCTCATGATTTCAGAGAGGCTAAGGCAAGGAAAGAAGAAGGGTTAGCGAAGGGGCAGCAAGAAGTCCAAGAGATGCTTCAAGTGTGGTAAAGCAGGATACTTTAAGTGAGAATGTCTGCTTTGGAAGAAGTGCAAGGGAGAAGAAAACTCAGATTCCATCGGTTCAATCACTGCAAATGAAGAATTAGATGAGCCCTTAGTGGTCTCGGAGGAGCTTGCGGGATGTGGTGTATCTGAGATGGTTTTGGATAGGTCTGCAGAGTGTGGAGTGTCCGAAGGGGTAGCAACGATGTCCGAGGCACAGCGGTAGGCTCAGTAGTGCAGCATTGAGTGGTTGTTCTCGGGGGCTCGATTATAGAGTCAGCTTCTATGGCATTAGGAAGACTTTGGTTTCAGATGGAGCACTGAGTAGAGGTGGCATCACGGATGGAGAGAGATGTGACACGAGTTCAAAGTGGAGGAGTGTAGGAGGACCAATATCCTAGCACTAATGTTGGAGATGCATAGTTCCAGGTGGTGCAACATGTGAGGGAGGATAGGTGAAGTTCTGAGGAGACCGTGTCAAGTTATATAGCAGGCGCCAGCATAGGATTACTGCAAATTCTCCAAAAAAGTTCAGGATAGTTGATGTGGCTACCAAGCAGAAGGGGGCTTACAACTCCAAGGGTGGTGCATAGTAGCAAGCTAAAGTCTTCAGCGATGGAGGCGGTCATCCTAAAGACCTTAAAAAAAGCTCAGTAGTTGAAGAAGAATGGTGGTGGCAAGGTGTGCACAAGTAGCTGCTAGGGTATGCATTGACAGCGGATTTGTGCAGGTGAACATTACCACGTGTGCCAAAACTTGGGTGCACCAAGGTGGAGATTGTAGGATTTGATATGGTGCTCCAAAGCCTTCAGAGTCCATAAGAGGAGCCAAAATGTTGGCTCCAGGAGACTAAAATAGTTGTGAGTCCTAGGGCTAGGACAAGAGTTGTCCTAGGTGAAGGTGGCGTGTAGCCCTATGCGGACTCGAGGTTCAGGTGTGAAGACCTTGAGGGGCTTGATAGGTACTTCGAAAACTTAGAACATAAGGTGGAGCAACGGACCAAAGCTAAGAAATAAAATTAGCCAAGATAGGGGCTGACACATAGGCGGACTGGCTCAAATACGTAGTTGAGCCGGCTCAGATAGAGATCGAGCCGGCTTGGAGTGCAGTCGAGCCAGCTGTCTCAGGTAGATAGAAGATGGCATTCGGATGAGACATAGTCAACCCAGCCCAGCTCTAGCTCGATGGGGATGAACAGAACTATTCGGATTTTCTATTTGGATCAAGGATAGGCTTTTATCCTAGGATCTTAAGGCCTGGACCAATAAGGTCTTAAGGGGGCTAACTCATGTATGGATCGAATTTAGATCTAGGGGATGAGAGCATATGAGACATATGTACATGAGCTCGGTGAGTGCTTTCATGTATTGGGTTAGCCTAGGAGAGTTTTTCAATTGGAGTTTGGGTTTATTAGGGTTCATATGGTATAGTAGAAATACTAGGGTATATAAACCCATGTATTGTATCTTTTCAAGAGAATGGAATATAATTGAGTTTTTCTTTCTAAAACTTTCTACTCTTCTCTCTTTGGTTCCAACTTTAAGCCCTAGGTGCCGGCCATCTGCTTTGTTCTTCTTCTCTCTAATAATTGGTATCAGAGAGCTACCAGGATCCAATACTATGGTATGTTGTGGGTCAGATTTAGCCCATGTAGTGAGTCAAGTGAGTAGGTTTATAGCTCGGCTTAGAAAGGAGCACTGGAGAGCACTGAAGGGGATCTTCAAATACTTGGTAGGTTCAGTTGGGATTGGCATCTGCTATGGTCAGTGGAAAGGTGCCAAGGAACATTCTAACATGTCTAAGGAAGCTTAAGGGCTAATAGAGAGATTTGTGGATGCAGATTTTGGTGGAGATGTGGATACTCAATGCTCGACTATAGATTTTGTATTCAATTTGTATGGGGGTCCAATCTCATGGAGATCTTGCTTATAGCCAATTACGGTCTTGTCCACTATTGAAGCGGAGTATATTGGCATCACGGAGGTGGCAAAGGAGGCTCTATGGTTGAGTACTTGGTGTTGGAGATGGAATTCCCATAAGATGAAGCCATATTGCATTGTGATAGCTAGAGTGCTTTGTTGCTCACATAGAACTCTATATATCATGCAAGATAATAAGAGCGTGATGTTGTCGTTAAGACACCATGTTTATTAGTTTAATTCAATTTCTTAAAATAATTAAAAATACGTAGATAGTAGTAAGTCGGATTGAATCCATAGGAAAGGTAGTGTTTTAGATTTGAAATCTTTGATTTTACAAAAGAAAAGAGAGATTTTGAAAAAAAATTAAAGTCAGAAATTAAAAGTGGAATTTAAATAGTGCAGAAAAATAAACTTGGTACTAGGATCTACTATTTAGATCTTAGCATCTACTTGCAATAAAATAAAGAGTAATAATTAAATTATAGAAATTAAATTATAATAAAAATAAAGAGCATGAAATTAAAGAGCATAAAAATAAATATTTCATTAATTAAAAGGTTAATAATTTAAATACATGAAATTTAAAAAGAAAAAAAAATAAAATTGGTTGATCTCTGATCTTTGATCAGCATTAGTAGAAAGATGGTGTAGAAGTCTAGCTCTTCCTCCCAACACTAGTTGCCTTAAAGCAGTCGTTAATCAAAGCCTGGCTCTATCCTGTACCAAAGATTCATCTTAACCAAAGATAATGAATTCTGAAGGCCTGAGATCTTATTTATAGGTGTTGGAGGGTTGGAGGATTTGTTGCTGGGCAATGTGGGACTAAGAAGAAGTATAGATCCATGTTTGTTGAACAAAATAGCAGAAAATTATTAGGTCAAAGGTCTTGTGAAGTCTCTGCATGTTTTGGCCGTCAGATGGTGATCCAAGGCTTCAAAAAATACCAAAATCAGATGTATATAAGCCTAGATCAGTCGGATGTGTATAATCTAGCCGTTGATCATGCGTTAGGTGTTTTGATCATCATCGGGAGCTTTGTCAGTCGTTGGATCTGATTTTGGAGTGAGCGCTACCGTCCGATCATGCATATGAGCTTGATGGAGTTTGAATTAAACCTGAAAAACATTCTTGCCATCCGATCTTGACCATAAGCTACTGCAGCCATTTGATCACACACTTATCGTTTCCAAAGCCAATCGTCAGCCTGTTGATGGTTAAGATACTGTAATTGATTTATTAATTAATAAAAAAATATTTTGGCATCTTTTTTTTATTATAAATTTACATCTTCTAATGAACTCCATTGTTGTGATGATGTCCTTAGAACTATTTAGTTTCGATAAAGAGAGGATTTATCGATTAGTCCTTAAATTTATTCATGACCAAATGATAGGCTGTTAAATAGGATGACAACATCTATCGAGCATAGATCGCTATATGCCATATAGGTTGGTTGTCCTCTTAACCAAGGAGTGTGGAGACACTGGTATGGCATACAGGTGGGATGTATGAGTACATCATCATTGAACGTGACCAACTCCAGAGTATTCTGCTGTCGAGAATGTCTCTGATGGGATATAGGTATAAGTATCCCTTAGACCTGAGGTTACCTCAGTGACTTGCAAGCAACTTACTGTACTTTGGTACCAGACTAACTGAATTTCTAATTCAGCAATAGAAGGCTTTTGGGCATAGTCAAGTACTTGCAAAATCGGAGTGTGATCAATATGGAATTGGCCACTCCAAGAGTTGGAGAAGAATGTATCACTGTATTTCAATATAGCAAAATCTTGGCCAGGATAATCCATCAGATGGATTTGATATGTTGAAATACAATGTGGACAATTTGATTAGAGTTGATAGTTGAGCTCTGAGGTGTCCTATAAGCATTATGGTCAAGGTGTTCTACACCTTTTGACCTATCCGGTCATCGGGTACTATTGCTAGATGGTCACTTTGATTGGTATGAGAATTTATTCCTATACTATCAACTTAGGTTCGGACCTATGAGGTAACACACATTAGAGTTCACATTCCGATCGGATGGTTGATCAGCGATTTAGAATCTTTTTAGGATTAAATAATCAATACGATTGGTGTTTAACCTAGTGCAAGTGTTGTAGATGGATCGACTAGCAATTTGATTGCTAATTGACTTAATTTAATTAAGCTAGAAGGCTAAGATTAAATCCAATTAAATATGATTTAATTAGATTTGGTTTGGACTTGATTGGATCAAGTCCAATTGGTTTATTGGATAAGTCAAGTGCATGGAAGAACTAGTCCTAGTCTAACTAGGACTCGGGTCAACCCAATTTTTTAATTTGATTAAAAAATTAAATTAAAATTAAATCTAATTTAATAAAGTCTTTAAATGGGTTAGGGCCTTATTTAATTGGGTTGGTTTACTCTTGTTTTTATTTGGTTAAAAGACCTTGTTTGACCAAGTCAAAACTGGAGTCCTATTCACACTAGCATTCACTTTTCCTTGCGCCACCTAATCCTCACGCCCCTTCCTTTTCTCTTTGTGTTTTTACGTGAATAATCTTTACACCCAATGTTTCTCATGCCTCCCTTCTCTCTTTCTTTTTCTCATATGGAAGTTTGTTGGAAGACCAAGCCAAAAGGGGAATTAGTTTTGATTAAGGATTTTATGAGATAGAATCCTTGTCAACCAAAACTCTTCCCATAAGTGTCCCAATCCATCCTTCCTTATTTTCTTTGATTTTTATGATAAAAGAGGATATTTTTTGTGCTCCCCCTTTGCTGGTCCATGGCAGAAAAAAAAGGTAGGGGCGCCTAAGAGTTGGGCTCCCCAACAACTTCCCTTATTCGGTCCTTTCTAGTATAGGATTTTGACCTAACTTGGAGTCTACATATCTCTTTATTTAAAAAAATTTTTGGCTGACATTTTTGTGGATTGCATACATTTGAGAGGCTTCTTTGGTGTAGAAAAATAAGAGAAAAATTCATCTAGGTCATCGAGATATTGAAAACACAAATTAGGGTGTCTAAAAAAAGAATAAAGAAGAAGAAGAGGGTCTTCTTCTAGGGTTTTTGTTCCAGATCACTTCCTCCCATTTTATGAGCTTTTAAGAGGTGTCTCAGTATTACAAATCTTTCTATTTTCTTTTGGTATTTTGGAGTGTCCATGTTTCGAAGAAGGAAGCATCAGATCAATCATCGAAGAGAGATCAGCACAGTGCTAGCATACTGTATTGATTTTCTGCATCAGGATCTCTGATCGTGTTCATGGGCTCGTGTGGACGACTCCTAGAGGCTGAATATGTGTGCAACTCATGACTTCATCCTCAAGCTTAGATTAGCAAGTTAGAATATCTAACTTGCTCAGATAATAGATCTGATCTATTAACTTCATACCTGCATTTGATGTAGTGTAGATCTAGGTTGATTTGATCAACCTTTTCTTTCTTGCTCGATTTTAATTTTTAATTTAATATCATACCTTGATCATATAATAGATCTAAGATCTAGGTGTTTACATATTTATTTAAATAAATATTTAATTTATTTAAGTCTTTCGCTACATGATTTTGAAAAAGTTTCAAGATCTACCCATGAAACCCTAGATCTGGTTCCTTCAATTGGTATCAGAGCCTAGGTTCTTGTTACATGATTTTTGTACATGTTTAGATTATTACATAGATTAGATCTAATTTATAATCTAATTATTAAATCTAAAATTAAAAAAAAAAAATAGATCTCATGAACTGTCATAAGGTTGTCCTGCTGTAAGGTTTATCCCTTACAGTGAAAAGATTATCCTAGTTCATAATGATCTGACTCTAGTCATAAATTTATTAGACTTGATATAATTTTATTTATGATTTAATAGATTTAAAGTAGTTTAGATCCAAAAATAAAATATTTTAGATTGCATGGACTGCCATAAGGTTGTCCTGCTGTAAGGTTTAATCCTTATAGTAAATAGGTTGTCCTAGTACGCGCTGATCTAAAAAATTGATCATAAAATTTTAGATTAGATCTAAAAGATTTTATGATCTGATTAAAAATATTTTAATCTAATTTCAATCATCATAAATGTATTAGATTTGATCTAGGAAGATTTATGATTGATTATTATTGAAACTGTTTCAATTACATGAACATGTTTAGATTAGATCTAAAGTAGTTTTATGTTTATTTTACTTGCATATTGATTATGAATCAAACATGCAACTTGGTTGATAGAACTATGTTGTAAAAATATTTTACAAACATGAAAATCATTTTCAAAAAGCCGAACCCCAACCCTCAGCCCAAAACTTAATTGAGAATTAAGAAGTTGATTGATTAGGATCTAGGATTGTGAATTGAAGATCCTAAGACACAAATCATAACACATTAGGTTAAATGGATTAGTTGGGATTAGGTCCATTAATTGGGTTAGACCTAGGATTAGATTAAAGAATGGACTTAATTAGAGAATTGACTAAATCTAATCAATTATTTTCTTAGATTAGGTCAAGGATTCTCTAGATCAATTACAATAGTTGTAGTTGGTCAAGTCCATATCTTTAACAAGACCCAAGATGGAGGATTCTTTTGGCACACCCGATGACGTTGAGAGACATAAAACTAGTTGCACCATCTTCAATGCTAGAATGTGGGATGAAGCCTCTATCACTGATCATGTACTATACATGATTGAGCTAATAGAGCGCTTGAGCAAATTCGGATTTTCCTTACATGAACAACTTGGGAAAAATGCAATACTAAACTTGTTGCCAAAGTCCTATCTCCCTTTTCTTACTCATTACAGAATGACAAAGCCTAAAGTAAACTACCATGGCTTATTAGGATTACTTCAAAACATTGAGAAAGATCACCAGCTCCATAAAGAGTCGGTGAACTTAGTGGGAGGTTCGTCTTCTAGTTCTCAATCCTTTAGGAAAGGAAAGAAGAACAAGAAGAAAAAAATAAAGAAGGTGCAAGTTCAGGCTGGGACATTAGTGCAAGACCAAATCAGGAAGATCAAGCCCGATAAAAGTCAAGTTGAATGCTTCTTTTGCAAGAAGCGGGGGCATTGAAAGATGAACTATCCTCAGTACATTGCCTCCTTGGACCCGAATAGGTAGAGAAAGAAGCAAGCTATTGCTGGGTAAGGTATTTATATGATAACTTCTTGTAATTTCTCTATTTATGATATTACTGACTAGGTATTAGATACCGGTAGCCCTTACCATATTTGTAATTTATTGCAGGGATTGCAGGTCAGTAGAAGATTTGAGCAAGGTGAGAGATTCCTGAATGGTGGAGATGGAAAACTAGTTCCAGTTCTAGCTTTAGGAATTTTGAAACTTGTATTTGAATCTCATATCGTTGTTTTTAGTGATTATCATTTCTGTCCTAGTTTTTTTTTAAATATCATTTCTGTAGGCCTTTTGGCCATGAACAATTATAAAATTTCAATAAAGAAATGACTTTGTAATGTTATTGTGAATGGTGTTACTGCTTTTTGTGGACAATTGAATAATGGTGTATACATGTTATCACAATCGATTAATATAGTCTATTCTACTGGCAACATCTTAGATTAGATAGTGTATCAAATATCTACTTATGGCACTATAGGCTAGGTCATATAAACAAGAATAGGATAAATAGGTTGACTCAAGAGAGAATCCTCAAAGTCAGTGATTGTAAATCACTTCCAACCTATGAGTCCTATCTTCTTGGTAAAATGACCAAGTCACCTTTTACTGAAAAAGGTAAGAGAGCCAATGAGATCTTATGTCTAGTACATACTGATGTATGTGGACCAATGAGCATAAGTGCCAGAGGTGGATATGTCTACTTCATCACTTTCATAGATGATCTATCCAGATATGGATATGTCTATCTGATGAAACATATGTCGAATTCTTTTTAAATGTTCAAATGATTCCGAAGTGAAGTAAAAAAGTAAACTAGAAAGAGTATTAAAATTCTTCGATCTGATTGAGGAGGAGAATACATTTCTAATAAGTTTCTCACATATCTAGGAGAAAGTGGGATTCTCTCCCATTGGACTCCTCCTGGAACACCATAACATGATGTGTGTCTAAAAGGAAGAATCGGACTCTATTAGACATGGTCTGATCCATGATGGAATTTTCGAGCTTATCGATATCTTTCTTGGGATATGCACTCGAATTGACTTGTTATCTATTAAATAGGATTCTAAGTAAGTCTGTAGTTAAAACCCCATATGAGATATAGACAACGCATAAGCCAGCACTTTTATATCTTAGGGTTTGGAGGCGCCTGGCTTATGTCAAATGATTAATTATAGATAAACTTGGACCTAGGTTTGACAAGTGTACATTAATAGGATACCCAAAAGAAACCAAAGGATACTATTTCTACCATGCTGATGAACAAAAGATGTTCGTCAGCCTTAGGACAACCTTTTTGGAAAAGAAGTTCCTTGGTGAAGGAATTGTTGCCTCTAATGTTGAACTTGATGAAGTTCAATAGATAGAAAGTTTGACATAGAATGTTGAACCTAAGTCGGATTTGATTAGAACAAATCCAAAGTCTAATGAACCCACACCATCAAGATGATTCGATAGAGTACCGCGCCATCTGAATAGATACTATGGATTCTTGGTCCAAGATGGTCATCCCATTGAACTTGATGAGAACGATGAGGATCCGATCACTTATATGGATGCGATGCAGAGACCCGACTCTGAGAAATGGCTAGAAGCCGTGAGATCCGAAAAGAATTCTATGAAGGTTAATGATGTATGGACATTAGTTGACCCACCAGAAGGGGTTAAACCCATTGGGTGTAAATAGGTATTCAAAAAGAAAAGAGATGTAGATGGAAAGGTGGAGACCTATAAAGTCCGTTTGGTTGCCAAGGGGTATCGTCAATATTATAGTATTGACTATGATGAGACATTCTTTCCAGTGGTAATTCTTAAATTCATTTGGATAATGCTTGCAATAGCTGCCTACTTGGACTATGAGATGTGGCAAATGGATGTGAAGATGGCTTTCCTAAATGGAGAGCTAATCGAAGAGGTGTATATGATACAACCTAAGGGGTTCATATTCATAGATGAGTCCAAGGTGTGCAAACTTTAGAGTATGGATTAAAGCAAGCATCTCAGAGTTGGAACTTGCATTTTGATAAAGTAATCAAAATGTATGGCTTCGTTAAGAATGGAGAAGAACCCTATATTTACAAATGGGCAAATGGTCCAGTAGTTGTATTTCTTATTTTGTACGTGGATGACATTCTCTTAATCGGGAATGACATCCTCGTACTATAAGGAATAAAAGTCTGATTGTCATCATTGTTCTTCATGAAGAACTTGGGTGAAGCATCCTACATCCTAGGGATAAAGATCTATAGGGATAGATCCAAAAGGATGCTTAGTATATCCCAGTTTACGTACATAGAAACTATGCTGAAGAGGTTCAGCATGGAGAATTCCAAAAGGGGCTATCTTTCGATAGGCCAAGAAATTTCTCTCTCTAAGAACAACTCCTGAAGAGAGAGAGCGTATGAGTAGAATTCCAAATACTTCGACAACGGGGTCTATTATGTATGCAATAATACGTACGAGACCAGATGTGGCATACTCACTAGGAGTAGTGAGTAGATACCAGTCTAACCATGGAGAAAATCATAGGAAGGTGGTTAAAATAATTCATTAAGTATTTCAAAAATACTAAGGACCAATGGTTGGTTTATTTTGACTCAGAACTGAAGCTTATGGGATTTACAGACTCCAACTTTCAATCTGACCATGATGATAGTAAAAGTTTGTTGGGATATATTTTTACTCTAAATGGTGGAGCCATCTACTGGAAAAGTTCCAAGTAGCATATAGTGGCTGACTCTGTTTACAAAGCAGAGTACATGATAGCATCAGATGCAGCAAGGAAAGCTGTGTGGCTAAGGATATTCATCACCGAACTCGGAGTAACACTTTCCATTGATGGTTCAGTCCTACTCTACTACAACAGCACTAGCGCCATAGCTCAAGCAATTGAACCGAAGGCACACCAGCGGACAAAGCACATTCTGCATCGCTTTCATTTGGTTTGTGAGATCGTGGATCGTGGTGACATCGACCTTTAGAAGATCGATGAAAAGGAGAATCTAGCCAATCCCTTCACTAAAGCCATGGCAATCAAGGAGTTTAACAACCATAAGTCGAAGAAGGGTATTAGATACTGTGCCGAGTGGCTTTAGGACAAGTGGAAGTTGTTGAAAATTATGTCCCAAAGCTAATTATCAGTCTATTGATGGTTGAGATATTATATTTAATTTATTAATTAATAAAAAAAAATTTTGGCATCTTTTCTTTCATCATAAATTTATATCTTCTAATGAACTCCATTATTGTGATGAAGTCCTTAGGACTATGTAGTTTCGATAAAGAGAGAATTTATCGATTAGTCCTTAAATTTGTTCAGAATCAAATGATAGGCTATTAATTAGGATGACAGCTTCTATCGAGCATAGGTCGCTATACATCATATAGGTTAGTTGTCCTCTTAACCAAGGAGTATGAAGATATTGGTATGACATACAGGTAAGATGTATGGATACATCTGAAGGAAAATCCTGATTTCTCGGGGTCAGGTTCATTCAGATCTGATTGGATCGAGAGACATATTTCATAAATTATCTCTTAGATCCTAATCAGATCTAACACTTTTCAGATCTAACTTTATGATCTAATAAATAAGAAAATAAAATTAAATTAATTCTGAATTAATTTACCTTGATTCTGGGTAATCTGATTACCCGATGATTATCGTCCAAATCCCTGAGGTTCTGGATCTAGCCACGCAAGTGCCTAGCCTCTACCAGTATCCACTTGGGCTGGATCTGGAGATCTTCTCCTTCTCTTTTTTTTTTTAAAAAAATTAAATCTAGATCTGATTTAGAGAATCTTCAAAACTTCTTCTGAAGATCATCCATCATCTCTGCAGTAGTACTGCCTTCTTCCTTTTTCGTCAGCCTTTTCTTTCCTGACTCGCACTAATCTAAAGGCCCAACTTCCTTGGGCATGGAGAGGAGGAAGAGGGCCAGATGGTGGCATGGAGAAGGGAGAGGGGTAGCCTTGGGGCAGGGCTTAGAGGAGGAGTCTCAAAAGTGGGCGCAGATAGGGTCTTTTTATAGACTCTGCTACGCCATGCAGTGCTGCATCACCTTGACCAATCACGTTGCTTCGTGTAATCAGATCTAAATTTGATTGGTGGGATGACATCATCTGATCCAATTAGATGAGAGACCCACAGATTCATCCTAAGGTGATGCCTAAGACTGATCAAAGTCTATAGGTGAGGGTCATTTAGTTTGAATCCAAGAAGCAACCTAGAGTCCCATCCATATGGGACTCCAGTGTCCTTATCCATGGGCGCATGCCATCCTAGGCGTGCACCCCCTTCTTTCCAATTTTTAGAGAGGGGACAAGCCCCTATCTGCTCTCCAATAAGTGCATGACACATGGGCAGATGTCCAAGGGTCAAAAGTCAATATTTGACCAAGTCAAAGTATAAGAATTAGCAGGTGACGGAAAAGGATAGGTGTTGTCTCAAATTTATCTCATAAATTAAGATGATCTTTTTCTGATCTAGACAAGCTCCAGTCAAACTAGGTAAAGGTACCTGAGTGAGCACAAACTTATTTGGCTCAGTCGAGACAACTTTTATCATAGAAAAAGGAGAACGTTAGGCTCAATCGTGTGCTAGCATGATTTCCTTGAACCTAATTGAATCTTATTCAAATCAATTGAACTAGGTTAGTCCAATTGATGATATCCAGATCCAAACCTTTATTTATGTGACCCATTTAGGTTCAGTTCTGTATGGTAATGGAATATGTCATGATCTCTATCATCGATATCATCGAAACTTCTTTCGACGGATCAGAACTCTTCTGATTCAGACAACTTAGAATGATCAATCATCTAAATTATTCTAATTGCTCCCAAAATCCACTAGGGATACCTAGCAGCATATGGTGGCAACTCATCAAAACTAAAAATGAACCTCTCGATGCAGCTACTTATGTGATTAAGTTCTTCTTCTTAAGCCCCAATCAGATTAGGGTTAAGGTGAACTCCTCAAACCCTAATTTCTATCATATAATTTAATCATTTAATTTAAGTCCGATGTGAAAACCTTAATAGAAACTCTTCCTATTATTTCACTCTCTGCCATGGCCATGGGCTTATGGACTTGATTCTCATGATCATCATAGGGCTGCTCCTCATCCACCAAGGTAGATAGATTCCATCTTAATGCAATCCTATTCCTACAATGAACATGCTATAGCCAACATACACCTCAGAATTCCGAATGGCTAGGAGACCGAGTCATGGTGTAGTCAAACTATAACACCCTCAAGATGAACTATCGATGCACCTCAGGTCAAAGAACTAGACACACCACTGCAGCATTGAGTCAGTCATCGATGAGAAGGTAGACTTCCTTATGACTACTCGAGGTGGTCACGCTTAATGCCCTCGTTCTCTAACGAGTTCCTGTACTCTCATTTCGGTGTCTCTACACCACAGACTTAAGACTCATCTAATACAAAGAAGTGATTGTACACTAACCTTCTGGATCAATCACTATTCTCATGATGATCCTACGGTCAGGAGCATTTTATGTGTTAATAAATGAAAATTCATGTCTTAAATTTTCAACCCTTGAAAATATGAATTATCATTACCATTAACTCAAGAGATGTGTCACAGACACTAAATACACTTATGTGATAGAAAATAATCCATTTTATTATTTATAGTCAAAATTATAATTTTGCCCTTAGAAGTGTATTACAAGTGTCAGTCAATTCTGGCTTCTAGGGCACACATATCTAACAAACTCTCACTTGACCTAAAGCTAATTGGCTATAAATCAAAGTCCCATCTTCTCAAGGTGGGCTTCGATCTTCTACTGGCCTAATGGCTTTATAAGCAGGTCCACCGCATTATCTATAGAGTCAACTTTTTTGACCTTGACGTAACCATTCTCGAGGTAATCACGGATGAGGTGGTATCGCCGCCCGATGTGCTTGGATTTTTGGTGAGACCTCATCTCCTTAGCAAGAGCTATGATGCTATTATTATCGCAGTACAGAGGAATGGCATCTGATGGCATCACTCCAATTTCCATGGCAAAGTTCTTGTACCAGAATGCCTTCTTTGTAGCTTCTGATGCAGCGATATATTCTACTTTCATGGTGGAATCTACTATCACTGTCTATTTGGAACTTTTTCAACTGACAGCTCCACCATTGCACACAAACAGACTTCTAGATGTCGACTTTTGATTATCTACATTGGACATAAAGTCCGAGTTCGTATACCCCTGGACTTGGAGTTCTCCATTACCAAAGACCAACAACATATCCTTAGTTCTTCTCAAGTACTTAAGGATACATTTCACAGAAGTCTAGTATTCTTCACCTAGATTCGACTGATATCTACTCGTGACACTCATGGCATGGGCTATATCAGGCCGTGTACATAACATGGCACACATGAGGCTCCCTATTGCTGAAGCATAAGAGATCTTGCTCATGCATTCTATTTTCTCAGGTGTGCTAGGGCACATATTCTTGGAAAGATGAATGCCATGCCTGAAGGGTACTAAAGCCCTCTTAGAGTTTTTCATACTAAACCTCTTTAGTACTTCCTCTATGTACATCTTCTGTGAAAGTCCTAGCATCCTATTCAGTCTATCTCTATAAACCTTAATTCCTAGAATAAAGAATGCTTCTCCTAGGTCTTTCATGGAGAATTCTTTAGATAACCATATTTTAACTGTGGTCAACATGGGAATATCATTCTCGATAAGGAGGATGTCATCCACGTACAATATGAGGAAGACAACAATGCTCCCATTGATCTTTTTGAAGACACATGGCTCCTCATTTTTGATGAAACTAAACATTTTGATCACATCATTAAAACGAGTGTTCCAGCTCCGAGATGCTTGCTTAAGTCCATATATGGACCTTTGCAGTTTGCATACCTTGTGATCATCATCACTCGATGTGAAACCTAATGGCTATTCCATATAGATATCTTTCTTAAGATATCCATTTAAGAACACTATTTTCACATTCATTTGTCATATTTCGTAATCGAAATAGACTGTAATAGCAAGCAATATGTAGATGGATTTTAGCATAGCTACTGACGAAAAGGTATCCGGATAGTCAATGCCTTCACGTTGACTATAACCTTTTGCCACTAATCTAGCCTTGAATGTCTCCACATTCCCATCTGCACCAATCTTTCTCTTGAAGATCCATTTACACCCAATAAGTACTATACCTTCTGGTGGATCTACCAAGGTCCAAACTTGGTTTGAGTGTATCGAGTCAATTTCTGACTTCATTGCCTCTAACTATTTCTCGAAGTCGATATCTGATATCGCCTCGTTATAGATTTTAGGATCATCACCATGAACCCCATTACCTATGAGGAACATTTCCTCTACATCCTCTGAAATAGTACCTAAGTACCTTTCAGGGGGATGGAAAACCCTTTTTGATCTATAAGGTGGAGGAGGTAGTGTATGGATTGGTTTAACCTGATTTGGTTCCATTTGGTCCTTAGCTCGTTGCTCTTGTGAGACTTTCTCATCGAGCTTGATCTGCTTTCCAATGCCACTATCTTGAATAAACTATTTTTCAAGAAAGATGGCATGTTGACTAACAATCATATTGTGATATTCTGGAATGTAGAAATAATATCCTAGTGACTCTTTAGGATATCCTATGAATCGAGCACTAAAGAACCTAAAGTCTAACTTGTCCGCTTGTTGTCTTTTGACATAAGCTGGACAACCCCAAATATTGAGATGACTCAGACTTGGTTTCTTACCATGCCATATTTCATACGGTGTGATAGGAACGATTTTAGAAGGAACCCTATTCAGTAAGTATATTACAATTAACAAACAGTCTCCCCAAAAAAAATCAGAAAGATCTGTGAAGCTCATCATGGATCGGACCATATCTAATAGGGTCTGGTTCCTCTGTTCTGAAATCCGATTGAGTTGAGATATTCTAGGTGGAGTCCATTGAGAGACTATGCCATTTTTCTTAAGATAGTCTAGGAATTCCTGACTAAGGTATTCACCTCCTCGATATGATCAAAGAACCTTAATAGGTTTGCCAATTTGCTTTTCTACTTCATGTTTGAATTCTTTGAACTTTTTAAATACTTCAGACTTGTGTCTCATAAAATACACATACCCATATCTTGATAAATCATTGGTAAAGATTATGAAGTAGACTAAATTGCCTCTAGCCGACACATCGAATAGGCCACACACATCTGTATGTACTAGGGCAAGAAGATCCATGGCCCTTTTCTCATGTCCTATAAAAGGGAGCTTAGTCATTTTGCCATGAAGATAGGATTCATAAATTGGATATGACTCGAAAGTCAACGAACTTAATAGCCTAGTTTTCTCCAATTTATTAACCCTATCTTCTACTATATGACCTAATCTT
This sequence comes from Cocos nucifera, assembly GCA_006176705.1. Taxonomy (NCBI): domain Eukaryota; kingdom Viridiplantae; phylum Streptophyta; class Magnoliopsida; order Arecales; family Arecaceae; genus Cocos; species Cocos nucifera. The sequence goes on from QRFJ01001503.1 coordinate 342,707, forward strand.
AGGTGCCATAGATACCTATCATTAGGACTATCCCTAGGACATTTTGATTTTATGGCATTCACATTTTGCTCAAAGTTAAAAACAGATACATCAACATGTAACTGATAAAGATCGTTAATAAGAAAATCATTTACAATTTTATTTCTTTCATAAAGAATATTACAATGGTCCTTAAGAAAACTAATTACATAGCCTTCTAATGCAAGGCAAGAAACAAAAATCAAATTCCTGCTTGCTGCAGGCACAAAATAACAGTCTTTTAATACTAAGTCTAAACCAGATGGTAGTCGAAGAGGGTATGTTCCCATGGCCACGGCAGCAACTCTTGCTCCATTTTCGATGCATAGGATCATCTCACCATCCCTCAGCCTTCTGCTATCCTCAAGACCCTGCATAGAAGTGCACAAGTGAGCACTAGAACCAGAGTCAAGCACCCAACTAGATGTAGAAGAAATCGTAAGGTTAGACTCAATAACGAGCATACCTCCAGAAGGACCTACCTCTTTCTTCTTTAGGGTGGCCAGGTAAGTAGGGCAATTCCGCTTCCAGTGGTCGTCATTATTGCAATGAAAATACTTTTCTTTATCAGCAGCCTTCTTCTTTGGCTCTACCTTTTTCTTCTTTCCTCCTTCCACCTTCTGCTTTTTCATAGACTTCTTCTTCTTTCTAAAAGACTTTCTTTTGGAAGAAGTCCATTCCATAGCAAGTACTAAGCCTTTAGAACCTTTCATGGGAAGCTCAGCGGTAACCAGCATGTTCATAAGTTCGGCCAAGGAGTTTTGAAGTTTATGCATATGGTAGTTCATGATGAACTGCCCATACGCATCATTCAAAGATTACAGAATTATGTCATTCTATAGATCTAAGTCCAACCTCACTCTGAGCTTCTCAAGCTCTTTTAAGTCCTTGATCATCATCAGACAATGATCTTAGACTGACTGCCCATCGCGCATCTTAGCCTTAAACAATCATTTTATGACTTGATACTTGGCTGCGCGACTCTATTCACCAAATATCTCCTATAGGTGAGCCAACATTTGGCGAGCAATTCTGATATCTTCATGTTGGCACTGAAGCTCATCAGACATAGAGCCAACATGTAGTATCTGGCCTTATTATCTTCGTCAGTCCACTTATCCATAGACGCTCTCTATTCAGCGGATGGACGAGCTGATAAGATAGGAGGATCCTGATCCAATACATGAGTTAACTTCTCAAAATCCAAAATAATTTTGAAGTTCTGAAGCCAATCCTTGTAATTTGGTCCAGTCAATCTATGGGTGTCCAGGATTCGTGCTAGTGGATTAGATGAAGATATTTTTCTATAGAGAGTCAAAGTTTTTAGTTAGATATTGTAATTAAGACTTAACCAATTTATTTAGAGATTTTAATTTTAAACAAATTAGCTTCCACTATTTTCTCAGATCCCTATACTTTCTTTATAGAGATGCAAAAATCTCCACGATTACTAATTTCTAGTGGGTGGTTTGGTCCCACCAACTTACTCATCACCTCACCTAACAGTTATTGGTGATGGGTTAGCCAATGGGTGAACAACTCTTGTTTAATAATTCTTTAATCATGGTGCACCCAAACTTGGTCTCTAATTCATGAATCTCATCATGTCCAAAATATTGATCCACTCCTTAGTTAAGTCAGACCACCATTTGCATAGATTGGATTTCTAATTGAGTTTCTCACCGTATCCAGAATATTGAGCCCAATCCATCCTCCAGCCTGTAGCATCCAATGCCTAATAGACATGGTTGCATCTTTTTGGTGCAACTGAGCCACTATAATCAGTCGAGAACAATCAACCCTAGGAAGGGACCCACACATCTACAATGGTGGAAGACCTTAGACTTAATCTTTTCTTAGGGAGTTTTGATTTAGGTCTCATTAAACTAGACTTGACATAGTCATAACTATTATGACTAACCTAGTGGCATGGGTTAGCTTAGATTATTGACCACCTCAGATCAGAACTGAGTCAACAAACATGGCCAGGTAAGTGAGACCGGTGGAAGGGATATGCCATTAACTCGACAAGAATGCATTTGAGTCGAGTAGCTCCCAATTAAAAATCAGTCGATCGTATCTGCCAAACTTACCTTAGACACCAAATTATTGAGCCAGAACCAATCGGGTTAGCCTACAATCCAGACTCTAACCACTGAGCCTAATTAGGTCTTAGCTTGATCGATCACTTACGTGACTCGATCTTGACCCAAACTTAATCCTATTAGGCTGATCAATTTAAGCATTGTTGATCCCATCTAACCAACCCTTGATTTAGTTTGATCAACTGCTAGACCTAACTGAGCAACCCAAGTCCGAACCCAGTTTTATGAACATGTCTTAGATCTAAAAATTCTTAATTTTAGACCTAATATGTTTCATAATCTTAATTCTTAATTAAGTTTAGGGTTCAAAAATAAGATATGTAAATAAGATCCTAGTTTTTCAAGATCTAGGGTTTTGCAGAAAGTAAGTTTTCAATTTCTGATTAAGGACGAACGCGTAGCACCCCTACACATCATAAGAATACCTGATCGAATGGAAGGAGAGGGTTTTTAAGTCCTACTTTATTCTTATGATCGGACGGCCAAGGGGAATGTCTTAATTAGAAATATAACTAATCTATAAAAACTAATTAGATCGAAGCATATATCTCATATAAAAAAATAGATCTAATTAAAACATGTTTTGTATATATCACATATATTATGCATGCATGTTTTTTAGAACTAAATTATCTCATAATCATCTAAAAAATTAAATTTAAATTTGATCTTATCAAATAAAATTTAATCTAGACCTATTTGCAGAACTATTCTACAACTTGTCTAAACATGCAACTATCATATCTCATATGAATAAATTAAATTTAATTTATTTTTTATTTTTAGATCTAATTATAATATTTATAATATTAAAAAATAAAAAATAAATAGAATTATATTTAATCAAATAAAAAATATGATTATACTAGATTACACATAGAATAATTCTATACCTAATCTAGTTATGTATCTCATACATATTAGATCTAGATTAATTAATTTTAATTTTTTATTTTTCTAATTTTAGATCTAATCACATCTCATGTGATATCTAAAATTATTAATTAATTAGATTAAATCAGATATAAATAAATTTTATAAGAACCTGGCTCTGATACTAATTGAAGGAAAATTCTAATTTTTCAAGGTCAGGTTCGTTCAGATCTGATTGGATTGAGAGGCATATTTTATAAATCACCTCTTAGATTTTAATCAGATCTAACATTTTTTAGATTTAATTTTATGATCTGATAAATAAGAAAATAAAATTAAATTAATTTTGAATTAATTTACCTTGATTTTGGGTAATCTGATTACCCGATGATGATCGTCTGAATCCCTGAGGTTCTGGATCTAGCCACGCAAGCGTCTGGCCTCTACCGATATCAACTTAGGCTAGATCTGAAGATCATTTTCTTTTGTTTCTTTTTTTCAAAAATTAGATCTAAATCTGATTTGGAGAATCTTCAAAACTACTTCTGAAGATCACCCATTGTCTCTGCAACAGTGCTGCCTTCTTCCTTTTTCGTCAGCCTTTTCATGCCTGACTTGCACTAATCTGAAGGTCCAACTTCCTTGGGCATAGAGAGGAGGGAGAGGACCAGATGGTGGCATGGAGAAGGGAGAGGGGCAGCCTTGGGGCATGGCTTAGAGGAGGAGTCTCAAAAGTGGGCGCAGATAGGGTCTTTTTATAGACTCAGTTGCACCATGCAGTGTTGCATCATCCCAGCCAATCACATTGCTTCGTGCAATCAGATCTAAATATAATTGGTGAGATAATATCATCTGATCCAATCAGATGAGAGACCCATAGATTCATCTTAAGGTGGTGACTAAGATTGGTCAAAGTCTATAGGTGAGGGTCACCTAGTTTGAATCCAAGAAGCAACCTGGAGTCCCATCCGTATGGGACTCCAGCATCCTTATCCATGGGCACATGCCATCCTAAGTGTGCACCCCCTTCTTTGCAATTTCCAGAGAGGGGACAAGCCTTTATCTGCTCTCCAATAAGTGCATGACTCATGGGCAGATGTCCAAGGGTCAAAAGTCAATGTTTGACCAAGTCAAAGTACAAGAATTAGTAGGTGATGAAAAATGGCAGGTGTTGTCTCAAATTTATCTCATAAATTAAGACAACCCTTTTCTGACCTAGACAAGCTCCAGTCAGATCAGGTAAAGGTACCTGAGTGAGCACAAACTTATTTAGCTCAGTCGAGGCAACTTTTATGATAGAAAAAGGAGAACGTTAGGCTCAATCGTGTGCTAGCATGATTTTCTTGAACCTAATTGAATCTTATTCAAATCAATTGAACTGGGTTAGTCCAATTGATGATATCTAGATCCAAACCCTTGTTTGTGTGACCTAGTTAGGTTTAGTTTGGTATGGTAATGGGATATGTCATGATCTCCATCATCGACATCATTGAAACTCCTTTCGATGGATCAGAACTCTTCTGATTCAGACAACTTAGAATGATCGATCATCTAAATCATTCTAATTGCTCCCAAAATCCACTAGTGACACCTAGCAGCATATGGTGGCAACCCATCAAAACTAAAAATGAACCTCTCGGTGCAGCTACTTGTGTGATTAAGTTCTTCTATCTTGAGCCCCAATCAGATTAGGGTTAAGGTGAACTCGTCAAACCCTAATTTCTATCATATGATTTAATCATTTGATTCAAGTCTAACGTAAAAACCTTAATAGAAACTCTTTCTATTATTTCACTCTCTGCCATGGCCATGGGCTTATGGACTTGATTCTCATGATCATCATAGGGCTGCTCCTCATCCACCAAGGTAGATAGATTCCATCTTGGTGCAATCCAATTCCTACAATGAACATGCTATAGCCAACATACACCTCAAGGTTCCGAATGGCTAGGAGACTGCGTCATGGTGTAGTCAAACTATAACACCCTTAAGATGAACTGTCGATGCACCTCAGGTCAAAGAGCTAGACATATCACTGTAGCATCGAGTCAGTCATTGACGAGAAGGTAGACTTTCTTATGATTACTCGAGGTGGTCACGCTCAGTGCGCTCGTTCTCTAACGAGTACCTATACTCTCACTCCGGTGTCTCTACACCGTAGACTTAAGACTCATCTACTACAAAGAAGCGATTGTATACTAACCTTTCAGATTAATCACCATCCTCATGATGATCCTATGGTCGGAGCATTTTATGAGTTAATAAATAAAAATTTATGTCTTAAATTTTCAATACTTAAAAATATGAATTATCATTACCATTAACTCAAGGGATGTATCACAGACACTAAATACACTTATGTGATAGAAAATAATCCATTTTATTATTTATAGTCAAAATTATAATTTTGCCCTTAGAAGTGTATTACAAGTGTCAGCCAATTCTGGCTTCTAGGGCATACATATCTAACAACATCATCATTGAACGTGATCAACTCTAGAGCATTCTGCTATCGAGAATGTCTCTGATCGGATATAGGTACAAGAATCCCTTAGACCTGAGGTCACCTCAGTGACTTGCAAGCAACTCACTATGCTTTGGTATTGGACAAACTAAATTTTTAATTTAGCAACAAAAGATTTTTGGATATAGTCAAGTACTTGCGAAGTTGGAGTATGATCAAGATGGAATTGACCACTCTAAGAGTTGGAGAAGAATGTATCACTGTATTTCAATATAGCAAAACCTTGGCTAGGATAATCCATCAAATGGATTTAATATTTTGAAATATAATGTGGACAATCTGATCAAGTTGATAGTTGAACTTTGAGGTGCCCTACGAGCATTATGGTCAAGGGAATGAATTATATGGAAACTATATTCGCATGGATTCTAAGTATGGTGTTCTACACTTTTTGACCTATCCGACCGTTGGGTATTATTGCTAGATGGTCACTTCGATTGGTATAAAAATTTATTTCTATACTACTGACTTAGGTTCGGACCTATGAGGTCACACATATTAGAGTTCATATTTTGATCGGATGGTTGATCAGCGATTTAGAATCATTTTAGGGTTAAACAATCGATATGATTGGTGTTTAACCTAGTGCAAGTGTTGAAGGAGGATCAATTAGCAATTCGATTATTAATTGATATAATTTAATTAAGCTAGAAGGATGAGATTAAATCTAATTAAATATGATTTAATTAGATTTAGTTTGGGCTTGATTGGATCAAGTTCAATTGGCTTATTGGATAAGCCAACTGCAAGAAAGAACTAGTCCTAGTCTAACTAGGACTCGGGTCAACCCAATTTTCTAATTTAATTAAAAAATTAAATTAAAATTAAATCTAATTTAATCAAATCTAATTAAGCCTTTAAATGGGTTAGGGCCTTATTTAATTGGGTTGGTTTACTCTTATTTTTATTTGGTTAAAAGATCTTGTTTGACCAAGTCAAAATAGGAGTCCTAGTGTGACTAGGACTCCCCATTCCTTGCGCCACCTAATCCTCATGTCCCACCCTTTTCTTTTTATGTTTTTATGTGAATAATCTCCATGCCCAAGGTTTCTCATGCCTCCCTTCTCTCTTTCTTTTTCTCATATGGAAGTTTGTTGGAAGACCAGTTCAAAAGGGGAATTAGTTTTGCTTAAGGATTCTATGAGGTAGAATCCTTGTCAACCAAAACTCTTCCCATAAGTGTGCTGACCCATCCTTTCTTATTTTCTTTAATTTTCCTGGTAAAAGAAGATATTTTTGTGTGCCCCCTTTTCTGATCCACGGCAAAAAAAAAAGGTGGGGGCGCCCAAGAGTTGGATGCCCCAACAACTTCCCTTATTTGGTCCTTCTTATGAAGAATATGTTTTGCATGAAAATTGATATGAAAAACTTGAAGTAATATTTCTCTATATTATCTGGTGATCCAAAATCATATTTGCATATTTTGAATTGATTATGAAATATGTGTTATTTTATGAGAAGAAATTTTGATATGAACCAGATTTAGACTCTCAACCTGACTATATTCTGAACCCTGCGAATTGGGGGTTATGCATTGGCACTTTGAGCTCATAATTCTATTTCGGGCCTGACCACAACGTATAAGGGTGGTATTCCGGCCCAGTCATGGGTTATAAGTATGGTATTCTAGCCTGGCCAAGGGATATAAGTATAGTATTCTAGCTTGGCCATAGGGTATAAGTGTGGTCATAGTTGAAGGTTGATGAGTTAAGTAAAATTTATTTTGAACCAAATTTTTGAATATGATTAATTTTGAAATTAGATATATGAATATGCATATAAATATTTTAGAAGATCCTGACATTACTAAATTCATGGTTTGAATATACATTGATTGATGGTAAATGGTGTCTTGAAATTTGTGATTTACATTATCATATGAATTATCTAGCTAGGGTATTCATTGCTTACTCGGTTGTTTAGCTCATGATGGTTTTTATTTATTTTTATAGATTCAGAGATTTAGCTTGATCTAGAGATTTGATATGAGAGAGTGAATTAGTGGCAGAGTTGATATTTTCTTTTAGAATAGAATTTATTAAACCTTGATGCAAATTGTAGAAATTTTATTTGTAGAATATTTGTTTTAGTTATTTGAATTAAAGTTGATGATAAATTATTTAAATTTTATTCCACTGCTGCTTTATGATATCATGATAAGATGACTTGCATGCTTGTGGGGAGAGCCCTCTACAAGTATGCGGCGGCTGCCATGATCCTCGGCTTGCAATCTCGTACTGGGGGCATATAGTTCATAGGTCAAACAATCAATACGATTGATATTTGACCTAGTGCAAGTATTGCAGGAGGATCAATTAGCAATTGAATTACTATTTAACTTAATTTAATTAAGCTAGAGGGTGGAGATTAAGTCTAATTAAATATAATTTAACTAAATTTAATTTGGATTTGATTGGATCAAGTCCAATTGATTTATTGGATGAGCCAATTGCAAGGAAGAACTAGTCCTAGTTCAATTAGGACTTGTTTAAACGCAATCTCTAATTTGATTAGAAATTAAATCAAAATTAAATTTGATTTAATTTGATTTAATTATATTATTAGGTGGACTAAGATCTAATGTAATTGGGTTAATTAAATCCTGATTTAATTTGGTCTAAGGATCAAATTAGACCAAGTCAAACTAGGAGTCCTAGTGAGACTAGGACTCCTATCTTCATGCGCCACCTTAGCCCCAACGCCCCCCATGCCATATTTTTGAGATTTGCATGGAGTTCTCCATGCCCAAGAGAAGTCCATGCACACCTCTCCCTTCCCTTTTCTTTCTTACAAGGTAAATGGTTGTAGACCTAGTCAAAGAAGGAGTATGAATTTGAATTGAAATCCTATGAGATAGAATTTCAAGCAAACCAAACTCTTCCCTTATGTGCCTCCAACCCTCCTATTTTTTCTCTTCTTTTTTCTTAGTGGAAAAGGGAAGCTTTTGTGCAACGAAAACCTGATAGTCAATGAAAAAATAAAGGAGGAGGCACCCAAGTGTTGGGCGCCCCAAGTCTAGCCCTACTTGGATAATACTTGACTAGGTATTTGACCTAGTCAAGGAATACTCCATAACTCATTATTTAAAATGTCTTTTGATCTAATTTTTTCAAAAAAAAAGACCTGAGAGAGGGATATTGGGGTGTGGAAAAACATGGGAGAGAAAAGCATTGGGTGTGGGGTTTTGAGAAGACACAAATCCAATGTCTTGGTGAGAGAAACAAAGAAGAAGAAGAGGATCTTATTTTAGGATTTTTTTCTCTACATCTCTTCCTCCATCTTTTTGTGATTTTGAGAGGAGTCTTAGGTCCAAAATATTTTTCCTCATCTTCTAAAAAATTGGAGGGTCCAAAAATTGAAGAAAGAAGATCCAAATCAACCATCAAAGAAGGATCAGCATAAAACTAGCATGCTGTACTGTCAAACTTTTGATCTACGATCAAGGGCTCGTATGAACAACCTGTAGAGGCTGGATGCATGTGGGGCTCAGAGCAACAACCTTAGGTCCAGATTAGTGAGTTAAGAAACTCAAGTTGTAAAGGTAAGGGCGATTTGATCTTCCTATTACATATCTAGTTTAGATCTAGTATAGATCTATATTGATATGATCAACATATTTTCTTCTCATATTTTTATTTTTTGATTTAATGGCATGCTATAATCATGTAATAGGATCCTAGTGATGGAAAATATGTAGGATTTCATGCTTGAATTTCAAAACTTTTTTGAAATAAAATATAGCGGAAGATGTAGATTAAACTATTTAATGTACAATAGCATGTAATCTAATTACTAAATCCTACATCTAGGATCTATAATATGTGATAATGCATATATAAATCATAAAATAAATATTTTAGTATTGATCAAATCAATACCCTAGATCTAGAATAATTCTAGATCTAAATCCTAGATTGCATCTAGATGAGAGAAGAGATCAAATCTCTTACCTTCATGCAGGTCAAGAACTCCACAGTTGAATTTCGTTGTTGCCTTCAAAGTTGCACATGCATCTGGTCTCTATAGAAAGTCCACATGAAGCTGCAACACAAATTGAAAGTTCGTCGAACGTCGCTCGAAGTGTTAGCTTCTCGCTAATCCCTCTTGATGGTTAATCTAAAATTTTTTCTTTGGATCTCTTGGACACTCTAAGAGATAAAGAATATGAGGAGGAATAAGGAAAAAATCCAACCCTTGGATCTCTTAAAAAATAAAAATAAAAATAAGAAAAAATATCCTAAGAGAAGATAGATCTTCTCTTTCAAGACAACAATGATTGATATCCTGAAAACATCTCTATGTTCGGACAAGAGGAAACCTTCTCCTCTAGGTTTTTCTCATGTTTCCAAATATAACATTATCTGATTTTTCTTATAAAAGAATCCTATAAATAAATAAAGAAGAAGGGTTCTCAAAGAAATCCTAGGAAAAGACCTTTCTTTTCTTCTTCTCCTCTCATCAGGACATGATCAGATCATGTCCAAAAAGAACATCATGCCCCAACAACTTGGAGCACTCATCCCCATGCCCTATTTCTCTCTCTCTCTTAGATTTTTATATATAAAAATATATAAAAGAATAAGATGAAAATACTTAAAAGAAAAATCAAGAGAAGATAATCTTCTTTTACCTCTATCCCTTCAAGACATCAACATTTGATGTCCAAATGAAGACCTTTTCTTCAAGAAACTTGGTGCCCCAAACATCCACACCTCCTCCTCCTTTTCTTTTGATTTTTTTCATGAATTGTTTGAGATTTTTCACATCCAGAAACATCTCATAGGAGGTGCCCTAATTAGATAAGGAAGACTAAGTCAAACCTAGTCTTATATGGACTATAGGGAGGAGGTTTAGGAGGTGTCCAACTCTTGGATGCCTCCCCTCCTATTTTTTTGGTTTGAAGATCAGAAACCACATACAAAACTAAAGAAAATAAGTGCACAAAGAAAAGGACGACATAGAGAAAAAAATTTATAAGGAAAGGAGATGTTTTGGAGAATTGGGACTCTATCAAATAGAGTCCAAGTCTTAACAACTTTCTTTATTTGACCAAGTCAAATAAAATTCAAAAAACACCTAGTAGGGGGTATGGAGAACCTCTCTTAGGCATGGAAAAACTCAAGAAAAATCTAAAATTAAAAATATAATGGGCGTGGGATCTTTCTTAGGTTGCGCAAGGGTGAAGGGAAGAGTCCTAGTCTAACTAAGACTCTCCAATGTAGACTAGATCAAACCAAATTTAAATCTTATTTAAATTAGATTTGAGCCAATCTAATTAATAGACTATCATAATCAAATTAGGTTCCTAATTAAATTAAATTTAAATCATATTTAAATTTGATTTAATTTAATCAAATTAAAACTTTGTTGGACTCAAGTCCTAGTTGTACAGGGATTTGTTCTCCCTTGCAATTGGCTTATCTAATAAACCAATTAGACTTAATCCAGTTAAGTTCAAACTAATTTTAATTGAATTTAATTTAATTAGACTTGATCTCAGTCCAATTGCTCAATCAAATTGAGCCAATTAGCAATCTAATTACTAATCGATCCTCCTGCAATATTTGCATTAGGTCAAACATTAATCGTATTGATAGTTTGACCTAAGAATGATTCTCAATCATCAATTAACCATCTAATTAGATTATAATCTCTAATGAGTGTGACCCCATAGGTTTTAACCTAAGTCAGTAGCATAGGAATCAATTCTTATACCAATCAAAATGATCATCTAGCAAAAGTATCCAACGTCCAAATAGATTAAATGTATACAAAGCAAAATTCCTAGAACCCTGACCCATGGTTACCATATAATTCATCTCTTTGACCAATAATGCTCAAGAAGACTTTGAGTACACTGTCAATACTCATACAAGTCATCTCTATTGTGTCTCAAAATTTTGCAAATCCCGTGACTCCTCACGAGGATTACTCAGGCCTAGATTTTGCTAAATTGAAACCCAACAAATCATTCACTTTCTGAAGTTAATCGGGAGTGGTCAATCCAATGTTGACTCACACACCGAATCTATAAGTACTTGACTGTGTCCAAAAATCTTTCGAATCTATATTAGAAATATAGGCAGTCCAACACCAAAGTATAATCAGTAGCTTGCAAGTCACTATGGTGATCTAAGGTCAGAGGGACACTTATATCCATCGGCCTTAGCTAGCTATTCTTGATAGTAGAGTGCTACATTGGTCATGTTCAGTATAGATGTACTCCTACATGTCATCTCGAAGCTATACCAGTATTTTCACACCACTTGGTTACGAGGACAACCAATGCATATGGCATACAGCGACCTACACTCAATAAGTTATCATTCTTATTAATAACTTATCATTTGATCATGAACAGTTTAAGAACTATCCAATAAATCCTCCTTTATTGATTGATTATGGTTGTAAGGACTTTATGATAATTTAGAAGTTTATTTAAGAAAGATAGAACTTTTATGATGAACTACCCAAATAACTAATATTATTAGATAATTCATATACTAATTTCAATCATCTACCACTAAGATGATTGACTTTAGGACACATTTTCCAACAACTCCACTTAGACTAAAGCCAATCAGAATGATATCAAATATCTTATCTTCCATTTGAGTTTGCAGAACTCCTTAGTTTCGAGGTCTTAGCAAATGGGTTGGTCAAGTTCTTCTTTGCCATCGATCTTCTAAAAATCAACGTCATCTTGATCAAAAATCAAAGATGATAGCAATACAGAATATGCTGGTCCTTCAATTCTTTAGCTTGAGCTATGGCTCCAGTGCTACGATAGGACTGGACCATCGGTGGAGGGTGCCACTCCCATCCTATTAATGAATCTTAGCAACTACACAGCTTACATGGCAGCATCATATGCCATGATGTACTCTACATCACTAATTGAATAGGCTACAATATCCTACTTAGAACCTTTCCAGTAGATTGATCCTATAATTAGGGTATGACCCAACATTCTCTTGCTATCATCTTGATTTGACTAAAAACTAAAATCAAAACATCCATATGTTTTAAGTCAGTATCTTCATATTTGAGTCACTAGACCTTAGTATTTCCCAAATACTTAAGGATTGTCTATACAATCTTCTAATGATTCTCACTTAGATCAGACTAGTATCTACTCACTACCATTAGTGAGTATACTACATCTGATTTTGAACATGTAGAAATTAGAGATAGCCAAACCTTTATTTCTTGCAATGCTAAAATGCCATTCTCGATTAAGAAAATTTCATCCACAGACAGCACAAGGAATAACACTACAGAACATTTTTCCCACTTATAAATGTAGGGTTTGTCTTTGTTCATAACAAAGATATACGTTCAAAACATATGTTCGAACTCTGAGATGATAGTCAGACGGGCTTTATAGGTTCTTACCTTTCCATCTACATTACTCTAATCCTTTTGAAAATCTTTTCGCACCCAATGGGTTTTATCCCTTTAGGTGAATCAACCAATGTTCACACACTATTGATTTTCATGGACTTTAATTTTGATTATATGGCTCCAAGCCACTTCTTAGAGTCAGACCACTATATTGCATCCCTATGGATGATCGAATCCTTGTCGATCTGATCGAGCTTAATGGGATTGCTGTCCCAAACCTAGATACCATAGTATCTATCCAGCAAACATGGTACTTTATCGGATCTCCTTAAGGGTGCCACTTTAATGGGCTCTGAATTTGATCTGATCAAATCTGGATCTGTAGGTTTACCAAATTATGTCAGTAAATCTTCTACCAGTCAAACTTTTCCATGTTTAAATTGATAGGTATTAGTTCCTTCTCTAAGAAACTCCTTTCCAAAAGGAATGCCCTACTGCTGATAAACATCTTATATTCTTCAGCATGGTAGAATTAATAACCCTTAAACACCTATTGGATCAAGATCCAAGTTTATCTATGTGCAAATCTATGACATGGGCTGATCGACTCCAAACTCAAAGGTGAGGAAGTCTAGGTCTATGCTCGATCCATATCCCATATGGAGATTTACAATAGATTTACTCAATATATTTTTAGAGTAAAATAAGTAGTCACAAGAGCACAATCCTGAAATAGGCAGACAAGTGAACCCTATCATGGATTGAATCATGTCTAACAAAGTTCAATTTCTTCTTTTAGATACACTGTATTTCAAGAAGGAATCCACTAAGAAAGAATCCTATTCTCTCCTAGATATGTCACAAACTTACTAGATAAGTATTCGCCTGCTTGATCTAATTGAAGAGTTATAATACCCTTTTTAGTTTATTTTTCCTATTTTATTATTGAATCATTTGAGTATTTCAAATGATTTAAGCCAAACACACCCATGCCCAGATAGGTTGTCTATAATGAAATATTGATATCTTTCTTTGGCACTTAAGTTCAAAGGTCCACATACATCACCATGTATGAGACTTAGAACTTTATCGGCTTCTTCATCTTTTCCAGTAAATGGTGACTTTGTCATCTTTCTAGGAAGACAAGACTCCCAGGCTATCAATGATTTACAATCATTGATGTCGAGATTTTTCTCTCAAATTAATCTATTCATCCTGCTCTTGTCAAGATGACTAAGCCTATAATGCCAAAGATAAACATCAATGATATAATCTAACTTGGGTGTTTATTAAATGTGTACATTATGCTTAACAGACTGTATAAATGTTAAATGTCATCTCTTTACTATCCATATATTATTGTAATATTATTCATAATAATATCACAACAATCCTTTTTATGGATAAATTATAACTATCTCTGACCAAAAGAACAATAGAGATTACATTTATCATAAATGATGGACCATAGTGATAATTACTTTAAATGACATCTTTTGAAAATAAGTTTGATAATTTCTAAAGCTAGAATTGGAACAAGACTTCCATCCCAAACATTTAGGTATTTCTCACCACTTTCAAACATTCCACTTATCTGTAGTCCTTGCAACAAATTGCATCGGACTACCGGCATCCAATACCCAGATAACAGAATTTTAAATAGAGAAATTTTAAGATGTTATCATATAACATCCTTGATGAGCAACTCTTGCTCTTTTCTCTTGTTTAGCCTATTAGGGTCAAGGAAAGCAAGACAATTCTTCTTCCTATGACCTTGCTTTTAATAGAAAAAGCACTATGCCTAATTTGGATCAACTTTGGACTAATAATTTTGATTGAGCTAACAAGCTCCAATACGAAATCATTCATACTACTGAACTAAATTCAACTTTTGATACTAATTATCAAAGTTGGATCCCATAAGTCATCACTATCTGATAGTGACAAGAGCAATTAGGGTTTAGCCTTATTTTAAGAAAAGAGAATAATGCCTAAGTATATGAATTATTTTAAGCTTAGAGACTTGAACTTTAGTTTTAAGGTTCTTCCACTATTTTATTCGAATTGGTAGCCTCTGTCTCCAATTCAAGGAATTACTTTAATTTTCTAGTATGTACTAGAATCCACATAGACTATACATAAGTCTGACTTTGGTCGGTCAACCCATATGCATTTATAGGTAGGTTCATCAACCAATTATTTCTTCAAATAACTTTTAGTGATTTAATTTTGCCCCAGAAATCTAATTAATAGGCTTTGGCCTCCATTGTAAGGATCTGGTTAGGTCCAACCATTAATATGACCATACTTGGTGTATCTAACTAACAAATAATTAAGCCTAACTTTGGTTGGCTAACCTAACCACTATTAGAGAAACACTTTCAAGTTATCATATTATGAATGATAATTTCATTAGTCAATAAGCACCAGGCCTTTGGGCTTTCGATGATTATTAAGTTAATGGACCCATTATCAAACACCTTAATGGGAGGCTATGACTTAATTATCCCTATAACTTTATCATTTTAAGGACCTCATAATTTTAGAGAATTTAAAATTTATTTATGATTTAAGAATAGAAAGGACATAGACTAATTTACTTCCACTGACATCACCAAGTCATGTCCTCCCACTGACTTCTCAATTCATTGATAAGGACTAGGATCAATATCGAACCATGGGCACCTAGATCAGTCTCACTAATTAAAATCAGTCTCACTAATTTTCTATGTAAAATGGGTTAGCACGAATTAATGAGCGACCTAATCAAGAACTGATTAACCACATTGGCCAGATAAGTGAGATCGATGGAAGGGTCTACCAAGGATTGCCTTAGACACCATCAGAAATGGCCAAGTAAGCGGGCTACCAATTAAAAACTACTGATCTAAAAATGCCAGACTTACCTTAAATACCAATCAATTTATCAATTTTGATTTGGTCTACCTAAAGACTTGGGCTGGACCACTGAGCCACGATCAGTATCCATTTGTTAGATGTATGGACTTTGATCAACTACAACCATTGAAGTGATCTATAGAAGTGACCTAATTCTAATTAACTATTAATTTGGTTTGATCAATTTCTTAACTAAGTCCATATTTAATCTAACCCTAGGTCTAACCCAGTTAAGGACCTGATCAAAGCTAACTCATTACCCATTAACCCATATTTTATGAAATTATCTTAGGACTTTTAAATCACAAACCTAGATCCTAAATAATTACTTAATTCTTAATTAAGTTCAAAGCTTATGGGTTTGGGTTTATGGAACCTCAGAACTAATTTTTGATTTGATCATTTGAAATATTTTCAAATTATAAATAGTTTACATTGAATCATATTCAATATATGATTTTAGATCTGATATATTTTAATGTTTAGATCACATCCTAGGGTTTTGAATCTAAAATTTTGCAGAAAGTAAGTTCTCAATTTAAATTCTATAAAATAAATATGTCATACATATACATTCTAGATTCAAAACAAAAAACATATATCAACATATGTAACAAGAGGATCTAGGTCCAAACATAAACTACATAACATGGATCATATAATAAATCATTTAAATTTAGATTTAAAATCTAAAAGTAAATCATAAATTACTTTAGATCTCATCTAACATGTTTATAATTTATTCAAGTCAGCACATACTAGGGCAATCTCTCCACTGTAAGGGGTAAACCTTACAGTAGGATAACCTTATAATCAGTATGTTCAATCCCATATTATTTAGATCTAATCTAAATAACCTAAAATAGATCTAATATCTATTTATTTTAAATTTAAAATTAAAAAATAAATCATAAAATTATTTAGATCATATCTAACATATTCATTATTGGGGCTAAACCCGCTCATGCCAAAGTTCAACCAGAATGTCTGGCCTTTAAATTGGCCTGCTCGGTATCAGCAGCCAGGGATGAGCTTCCACCAAATTCGTATGACCTATCAAACTTCTCCTTCGATCAGACTCCTTCAGCAGTCGAACTCCTTCTAGACTTCTCCTTCCATCGAACTCCTTCAGCAATCGAACTCCTATCGGACTTAGTTCGATCAGAATGTCTGGCCTTTGAATTGGCCCACTCGGTATCAGCAAATAGGGATGAGCTTCCATCGAATTTGTATGATCTGCTGGACTTCTCCTTCGATCGGACTCCTTCAGCAATCGAACTTCTACCAAACTTTTCCTCCAATCGGACTCCTTCAGCAATCGAACTCCTGCTAGACTTAGTTCGACCAAAATGTCTGGCCTTTGAATTGACCCACTCGATATCAGCGGCTAGGGATGAGCTTCCATTGAATTCATATGACCTATCGAACTACTTCTTCGGTCAGACTCCTTCAGTAGTTGAACTTCTTTTGAACTTCTCCTTCAATCAGACTCCTTCAGCAGTTGAACTCCTTCCAAACTTCTCTTTCAATCGGACTCCTTCAGCAGTCAAACTCCTACCAGACTTTTTCTACAGTCAGACCTCTCCACCAGTCAAACTTCTTTCAAATTTCTTCTCCTTCAGTAAGACTCCTTCAGTGATCAGACTCTTGCCAAACTTCTCCTTCAATAGTCAAACTCTTGTCAGACTTCTCCTCCAATCGGACCTCTCCACTAGTCAAACTGCTTCTAGACTTCTCCTCCTTCAAGCTGGACTTCTCCCCTCAGTTACCTGAAGGTCTTTGCTTGATCAAGCTTTTCTTAGATGCTCCTAGTGGGATTCCATCCAGACCCCCTCTAGTAGCCTGAAAGGACCTCGATGCATGCCTCTGCTGTCCCATCCGAACTTCAGCTGTCAGGTCCCGACAGGCTGGCACGTCACGATGACAGACACTATCCTTTATAACAAACTTCACATGGCCCCGAACAGCCCACTACTAGACGGTTGTGGTTGTCACTATCAGTTTGTTACGAGCTCCACCTATACAACGAACTCTCTAGATATATTTTCATCTCTGAGCTCTTGAGTCCTTTCTAAAAATTTTGCTAAAATCTCTCTAAGCACTCCATTTCTTTTAGCCGAAAGAGCTGACTTGATCGTCGGAGGGTCTTGCCAAAGCCACCACCCTAGACTCTAGGCAAGACTTATTTTGCAGGTTGCCGGTGACAACCTCATCTTCTTCGACTCCAGCCTTAATTTTGGCATCAATCAAATTTTGCACCAACATTCATGATTCAAAATTATAGATCAGCACATACAAGGACAACCTCTCTACTATAAGGGATAAACCTTATAGCAGAATAATCTTATAATCAGTATGTGCGATCTATAAAGTTTTATTTTTGAATTTATCTTAATACAAACATGATCATATTATAATAGAACCTAGTGCTTTAATACCACTGATGGAAAATATGTAGGGTATCATGCTTGAATTTCAAAACTTTTTTGAAATAAAATACAGCAGAAGATGTAGATTAAACTATTTAATCTATAATAGCATGTAATCTAATTATTAAACCCTACATCTAAGATCTATAATATGTCATAATGCATACATAAATCAAAAGATAAATATTTTGATATTGATCAAATCAATACCCTAGATCTAGAACAATTCTAGATCTAAACCCTAGATCGCATCTAGCTGAGAGAAGAGATCAAATCTCTTATCTTCGTATGGATTGAGAACACCATGGTTGAATTTCGTTGTTGCCTTCAGAGATGCACATCTATCTGATGTTTATAGAAAGTCCACATGAAGTTGCAAAATAAATCGAAGGTTCATCGAACGAAGATCTGTTTGAAGTGCTAGCTTCTCACAGATCCCTCCTGATGGTTAATCTAAAAATTATTCTTCAGATCTCTTAGATACTCCAAGAGATGAAGAACAAGAAGAAAAATAAGGAAGAAATCTAATCGTTGGATCTTTCAAAAAATATAAATAAAAATAAAAAAAAAACATCCTAAGAGAAGGCAGATATTCTCTTTCAGGATATCAATGATTGATGTCCTGAAAACATCTCTATATTAGTATAAGAGGAGACCTTCTCCTCTAAGTTTTTCTCATATTTTTAGATTTAACATTATCTAATTTTTCTCATAGAAAATCTCATAAATAAATAGAGAAGAAGGATTCTCAAAGAAATCCTAGGAGAAGACCTTTCTTTTCTTCTTCTTCTCTCATAAAAACATGATCAGATCATGTCCAAAAAGAGCATCATGCTCCAATAACTTGGAGCACTCAAACCCATGCCCTATTTCTCTATCTCTCTCAAATTTTTTATCAAATAAAAATATATAAAAGAATAAGAAGAAAATACTTAAAAGAAAAACCAAGAGAAGACAATCTTCTCTCACCTCTATCCCATCAAGACATCAATATTTGATGTCCGAATGAAGAACTTTTCTTTAAGAAACATGGTTCCCCAAACCTCCATGCCTCCTCCTCCTTTTCTTTTGGTTTTTTCATGAATTTTTGGGAATTTTTTCCATCCAAAAACATCTCATAGGGGGTGCCCTAATTAGATAAGGAAGACTAGGTCAAACCTAGTCTTATATGGACTCTAAGGAGGAGTTTTAGGAGGAGCCCAACTCTTGGATGCCTCCCTCCCTATTTTTCTGGTATGAAGATCAGGAAACCACATATTAAACCATAGAAAATAAGTGCACAAAAGAAAGGGAGGCATGGAGAACAAATTTTATAAGGAAAGAAGGTATTTTAGAGAATTGGGACTCTATCAAATAAAGTCCAAGTCTTAACAACTTTCTTTATTTCACTAAGTCAAATAAAATTTCAAAAACACCTAGCATGGAGCATGAAGAACCTCTCTTTGGCATGGAGAAACTCAAAAAAATCTATAATTAAAAATATAATGGGTATGGGATCTTTCTTAGGTGGCATAAGGATGAAGGGAAGAGTCCTGGTCTAACTAGGACTCTCCAATATAGACTAGGTCAAACCCAATTTAAATCTCATTTAAATTAGATTTTAGTTAGCCTAATTAATAGGCTATCCTAATCTAATTAAAAGCCTAATTAAATTATATTTAAATTATATTTAAATCTAATTTAATTTCTAATCAAATTTAAAATTAGTTGGACCCAAGTCCTAGTCAAATAGGGACTTGTTCTTCTTTGCAATTAGCTTATCCAATAAACTAATTAGACTTAATTCAATTAAGTTTAAACTAATTCTAATTGAATCTAATTCAATTAAATTTGACCTTAGCCTGATTGCTTAGTCAAATTGAGCTAATTAACAATCCAATTGCTAATTGATTCTCCTGCAATACTTGCATTACGTCAAATATCAATTGTATTGATAGTTTGACCTAAGAATGATTCTCAATCATCAATTAGCCATCTGATCAGGTTATAACCTCTAATATGTGTGACCCCATAGGTTCAAACTTAAACTGATAGCATATAAATCAATTTTTGTACCAAAAAGAATGACCATCTAGCAATGGTACCCGACGTCCGGATAGGTCGAATGTATGCAAGGCAACATTCTTAGAACCCTGGCCCATAGTAAATGTATAATTCATTCCTTTGATCAATAATGCTCAAGACGACTTTGAGTACGCTATCAACACTCATGCAAGTCATCTCTATTGTGTCTCAAAATTTTACAAATCTCGTGACTCCTCACGAGGATTACCCAAGCCTAGGTTTTGCTAAATTAAAACATGAGTCATTCTCTTCCTAAAGTTAATCAGGAATGGTCAGTCCCATCTTGACTTATACACCAACTCTATAAGTACTTGATTATACCTAGAAATCTTCTAAACCTATATTAAAAATATAGATAGTTCGGTACCAAAGTAGGTGAGTTGCTTGCAAGTCACTGTGGTGATCTCAAATCGGAGGGACTTATACCCATTGTCCATAGTTAGCTACTCTTAACAGTAGAGTGCTATATTGGTCACATTCAGTATAGATGTACTCCTACATCTCATCTAGATGCATACCAGTGTCTCTACACCACTTGGTTATGAGGACAACCAACGCATATGGCATACAGCGACCTACACTCGATAAGTTATCGTTCTTATTAATTACTTATCATTTGGTTGTAAACAGTTTAAGAACCATCCGATAAATCCTTTTTTATTGATTGATTATGGTTCTAAGGACTTCATCATAATTTAGAAGTTCATTTAAGAAAGATAGAACTTTATGATGAACCAGCCAACTAACTATTACTATTAGATAATTCATATACTAATTCCAATCATCTACCACTTAGATGATTGGCTTTAGGACACATTTCTCAACACCTAGATCTAGAGTTTTTCATATTTTAATATGAATTACTATAATTAATTCATGTCTTCCACTGCATAGATCTAAAAAATTTCAAAACCTAACCCCGAAACCCTAGATCAATTTTCATTAAAGAGAACTATCAAGATGGACGAAGTCACTACAGCAATTGTTCAAAATGACATTTTCAAAAAGAAGAATCCAGCTTCGAGCTTAGATGGCGGTAGCTCAGCTTTAGCAGTTTTTGGAGTAGGAGATAGTAGATGAAGTGTTAAAGAATCGCAAGGAGGATGATCCAGGTCCTAGATGAGGAACCATAGCAAGATTAGATGCTACCAGTGCGATGAGTTAGGGCATTGAGTCAAGGATTGCTCATGATTTAAAAATTGAATGAGGGCTATTGTAGCAATGGCCAGTAGTGATACAGAAGGCAGTGATGATGTCCTTCTGCTTACTAATAAGATATCTACTTCTTCCTCCTAGTGGATTATGGATTCTGCTTTTTTTCATTATATATATTACAGAGAGGAGATGTTTGGCTTCCTAGAGACCAATGAGTGCACTGTGTTCCTATCAGATATGTGTTTCTACCAGATATATCGAGTATAAGATCAAGGATAGCGGGATGGTCAGCATGAAGCTCCATGATGGAACAGTAAAGAAGTTGAGTGAGGTCCAATACATACCTAGCTTTAAAAAGAATCTAATCTCACTGAGTAGATTGGATTCGATCGACTTCAGATGAAAAGCTAATGGAGGAATCTTGAAGGTCATGCACGGCAGTAGGGTGGTATTAAGAGAAAGAAAATATGGAAGACATTACCTCATGACAGGGATCCCAGTGTAAGGTGGAGCTCTAGGTGGAGATGGATTGGACACGAGATGAGAGATTTGAAAGGATGACATGTTGCAAGATGAAGTTTCTATTGCCGTAGGAGGCTACCCCGAGCAGGTCTCAGGTCAAGAGGATCACAGTCATTAATGGAGGTGGGATTGAGCGGCTTGGCTCGACTCCCACATTTGCCCATCCATGCTCAGTAGGCAATTACCCCATTGCATGGGAGCGAGAAGATCCAAAAGCTCTTAAAGTTATATGGAGGCCAAATGTCAAGTTGAGATAGAGATTGTTAAGACTTGATGCCTCGAATTTGATCCACAGTAAGAGAAAAATTAGTATCAGCAAGTAGTCAAGCCAACTCAGATATGGAGTCAAGTTAGCTCGGATCATAGTCGAGCCGATCCTCTCAAGCAGACAGAAAGTAGGTATTCGAGTGAGATGCAGTTGAGCTAGCTTGACCTCTGACAGAGTCAGCTCGATGGAGGCAAACAGAGCATGATGAGATTTTCTATTTGGACTTAGATTATGATTAATCTAAGGGTCTATGAGAGTTGCACGTGGACCACAAGATCCAGTGGCTACTAAGTGTTATGGTCATGATCTGAAGGTTAGAAAATATTCCAAGACTCCATCAAAATTATGTTCGACTCATATTAGGAGAAAGAGCCCTGCTAGGACTCCTGTGAACTACTAAAAAGAAGATTCTCATCCTATTTAAAGGCCTAAGATGCTGCGGAGTAGGATGTAGTGCATATGGCATGAGAGGCACATAGAGAGGCTTAGACAGCCACCAAGAGAAACTTGGCAGAGCATCGAGTACGTGCAGCATGCGAGAAAGAAGCAATAGGTGCATAGCATCCAGCATGGAGGCTGTGAGGGTAGTGCATCTTATATTTTCTAAGGGTCTCCTTTGGATTCTGAGAGAGCTTTGTGAGGGTAGCTTTTAGTTGAGAGAGATTTATGTACAGTGAGTTGAGAGTGGCTGTTCTCCTCTTGTATTTATTTTTCTCTTTCATAGTGGAGCTTTGCATGCCCCATGGAGGTGAGCCTTTAGGTTGATCCACGTACTTGATTATTTTTCTTGACTTATTTTCTTCTTTCTTCCTACTGCAATAATCTAATACTAGATCCTCAATAATTTGTATCATAGGAGTTGATATCACCAACAACATAAGAGTCAAATCACTTATACCATTGCCTCAGCGATTGTTTTAGCCCATAAAATGATTTCTGCAGCAAATTGACCTTTCCTTCTACTCTTGGCTCTTCGAACCCTGGTGGTTGCTCCATGTACATGCTCTCCTTCAAATGCCCATGGAGGAATGCTATCTTGATATCCATTTGCTCCAGCTCCATGTCCTGAGCTGCCACAATGCTCAGCAGCATCCTGATGGAAGTATGCCTGACAATAAAACAAAATACTTTATTGAAGTCAATGCCTTTCTTTTGGGAGTATCCCTTGGCCACTAACCTTGCCTTATACTTGATATCTTCCTGCTTTGAAGGCCCCTCCTTGCATTGGTAAACCCACTTGCAACCAATAGATTTCTTTCCTTGTGGCAACTACACCAATCGCCACATCTCATTCTTGTGAAGAGACTGGATTTGCTTGGATATTGCTTGGACTCATCTTTCTCTGTCCTGGCTATCCATAGCCTCTTCATAGGTGTAGTGGTCTCCATTTGCTGTCACCAGAGCATATGATAGTGTACCTTCGAAGCTGTATCATTTCGATTGCCTAATGTTTCTTTTGGGCTTATGTAGTGCAATCCCAATGTCCGTTCTTGGTCCAGTTTGCTCTTACTAGACCTCCTGGCTTCTTTCATCCATCCAAGCTCTCTCCACCTGTGGAGATACCTTTGGTGAGTTCTCTACCTAAATTCCAAGTCCTCTTGATGCACCTGCAAGTGGTGAAATAGAATAAGATGTTGGCTATCCAGCACTGCCCTGCTGGACCTTCTATTGCATCTACTGCTCCTCCATGCCATCTCACCTTTGGAGAACTGAATTTTCATCGAAGGTGATATCCCTACTAATGACAATCTTGTTCTCCTAGGAATCCCATAGCCAATATCCCTTAACTCTTCGTGGATATCCTGAGAGCACCATCTTCCATGACCTAGCATCTAACTTTGATGTGTACCAATGCTGTGCATCCAAAAACCCTTAGATGGCTCAACCCAATCCTCCTTTCAGAGCATTTCTTCTCTAAAATACCACCATCTAACTTTGTATGAGGTGATCGATTCACTAGATAATAGGTTGCATCTATTATATCAATCCAAAATATCTTTAGAAGCCCTGCCTGCAACCTCATGCATCATGCCTTTTCCCAAAGGATTCTGTTAATCTTTTTGGCCACCCCATTTTGCTGAGGAATTCCTTTCACTGAGAAGTGTCTTTTGATACCACACTCCTTACAAAATCTTTGAAACTCTTTTCTGGTGTATTCTCCACCATTATCTGATCGTAGACACTTCAAGCTCTGACCTGTCTCCTTCTCCACCTCAGCTTTCCACACCTTAAATGTGGAGAAGTCTTCTGATTTCTCCTTCATGAAGTAAATCGATACCTTCCTCGAGAAATCATCTATAAAGGTCAAGAAGTATCTCATTCTATTTCTAGCTAAAAATGGAGCCAGTCCCCCACTCATCAGTGTGAACTAGTTCTAGTGGGGCTACACTATAGGCTGAATTACTGGCAAACTGCACTCTCCTTTATTTACCCATCTAGCATGGCTCATAAACTTCTATAACACCTCCATCCAGATCTATAATTAGACCATGCTTGCTTAGCTCCTTCATCCCACGATCACCCATGTGGCCTAGACGTTAGTGCCATAACCGACGAGTCTCCTGCTGATCCTATACTATAGCTGCTGCATCTGTTTTTTCAGTCGCCATAGATCCTTCCAACCTATGGAAGTTGAGAACTCCACTCCTGGCCTGACTGCTGAAGCTGCGACCGCTCCGCTTTAGGTAGCCCAATAATTATGAGATTTTTCTTCAGATCTAGGATGTGCTTCACATTTATGAGAGTCCGCACCATCCCATCAAATATCCTTATCCAAATGCTTTCGATACTAGTGACTCTACATGGGTGATCATCTCCAAGTATCACACTTTTCTCATCAATCTTGGTGTATGAAACAAACCAAGACTAGTTTCAGGTGTAGTAATGTGATTAGGCTGAATCCAGAGTTCATACATCTGTGTATTTTCTATGATCGTCTGATACAACCAAGAGATTATTCTCCACCTCATTATCAGCTACTGTACTCCGCACATCAGATCCACTCTTCTCTTCCTTCTTATTCTTCCGTTGTAGGCAATCATGTTTGAAATGCCCGATCTCGTTGCACTCGTAGCACCTAGCTTCCTTCGAGTTCTTGCTCTTCCGGGACTTTAACTATCCCCTTGAATTGCTTCTCTCCTTTGATCTTCTAGGTCACTCCCTCACGATCAAGCCTTCTTGGGAAATTCCTTCATTAGTCAAACTCTCGCATTATTCGTTGGTTCGCAGCATCGAGATAATATCTTCATACTCTAGGATCTCCTTAACATAAAGCAGCATTGTCACCAATGGATCATAAGACAAGGGCAATGAGCATAACAGAAGCAATGATTTATCTTCTTCCTCCATCTTCACTCTAATATTCAGCAACTTGTTGCATATCTGGTTGAACTTCTGGATGTGAACCAAGACATCTCCACCTGTACAGTCTCTTCTTCAATATCAGCTTGTTGCACATATTTTTCTCCATATACATGGTGTGCAACTTCGACCATCAACCTTTCAAGATCCTCTCCTCTAAAACTGAATAGAGTGCTGCATCTGTCAAGCATCCTCTGATCATAGAGTAGTGTTGAAAATATGCGCTCTTTCCACATGGATCGGCGTGGCCGCCGATGATTAGCCAAGCAACAAAGAAGTACTTCTTAGAGATTGCTGCGGAAGCATGATCAAATAAATCAAGAAATAGAGAAGAAGAGAAGAAGAGATTTTTGGAAGAAAAAAGCTTTTATTCATTATATTTTAGATATATACTTTACAAAGGGTCAAGCCCAAGCTCATAGAAAAACTTTTCAAATCCAAATAACCCACGTACACAAAATAATAATCCATGAAAATAGAGTCGGCCCAGTTTCAGATTGAGTCGGCTAACCTACGACTGGGTCGGCTCAGTTTAGTTTCAGATTGAGTCGGCTAACCTACGACTGGGTCAGCTCAGTCCTAAACTGAGCCGACCCAATTGTGTACCATGCCAATAGTCCGAAAATGCTGCTCTTTATCTAAATTTTCCTTTGAGACCTAACTGACCCAGTTCTGGACTGAGCTGACCCAATTGTGTACCATATCAATAGCCCAAAAATACTGCTCTCTATCTAGATTTTCCTCTGAGACCTAACCGACCCAGTCCTAGATTGAGCCGACCCAATTCCTAACTGAGCTGGCTCAGTCTTAGAGTAAGCTGGCCCAGTTTCTAAATTTTACTATTGAGACTGATTCTTCTTCTGGCTTGCTCCCGTCTTTTCATGACTTATCTTCTCATATTTTCAAGACTTGGGAGTACCACTTCTGAGCTCGTATTCTCCACCTTGGTGCTTTCAAGTCCTTGTGAGCTCATCTCTTCTCAATAGATCCATCCATGCCACATATCTTTGAAAGCTGTCTCTCGGAAGTACCTTTGTAAATGCATCAGACTGACTCTCCTTGGTATGGACCTTCATCAGTTCCACTTCACCTTCTTCCATCAGCTCTCTGATCCTGTGGTACCTCACCTTTGATCCTAAGCCAAAGGGCTTCTTTTACAGCCTCCGTTATCCCAATATACTCGGCCTCTATGGTAGACAAGGCCATGATTGGCTGAAAGGTTGATCTCCAAGACACCAGTCCATCATATACACAGAAGAGGTATCCAGTAGTAGACCTCCTTGTATCAAGATCACCAGCATAATTTGCATCAACAAACCCTTCGAGAGGACCTAAACCTTCACACATCTTCATAGATTGTTCTCCAAATCCTCCCAGCTATCCACCAAACACCAAACCATAATCCCTTGTTCCATGCAGATATCTCAATATCCATTTCAATGCTTTCTAGTGTTTCTTCCTAGGGTTAGCCATGTATCTACTAACTGTGCTCACAGCATGTGCTATATCTGATCTATAGCACACTATAGTATACATCACACTGCCTACAATATTTATATAAGAGACTCATTCCATGTACTCTCTTTCCTCTACTAACTAGGAGCACTGTAACCTAGAAAGAGACATATGGCTCGATAATGGCGTCTCTGCAGGTTTGGCCTTCTCTATTTCAAACCTCTCCAGAACCTTCTGAAGATACTTTCCTTGTGACAAATGTAGCACTCCTTTGCACCTATCTCTACAAATCTCCATTCCAAGGATTTTCTCAGCTGGACCCAAATATTTCATCTTAAATTTAGATGATAATGCCCTTTTCAACCTTTTCACAGCATCCATGCCTTTACTAGCTATGAGCATATCATCTACATACAATAACAGGTATAGGACATCCTCCTCATCTACATCCTTGACGTAGACATAACAATCATGTTCACATCTGCTGAAATCCAGGCTCAAGATAAAGCTATCAAACCTTCGATACCACTGACGAGGAGATTGTTTCAAGACGTACAAAGGCTTCCTGAGCAAACACACCTTTTCTTCCTATCCCATCTTCATGAAACCATTTGGCTGCTTCATATAGATTCTTTCCTCCAAAGTTCCATGAAGGAAGGTCATCTTCACCTCCATCTATTCCAATTCCATGTTATGCTGTGCCACCAGTGATAGCAAAACTCGAATAGATGTATGACGCATCATAGGAGAGAAAATTTTTGTATAGTCAATCCCTTCCCTTTGTGAGTATCCCTTTGCTACCAGCCTTACATTGAATCTGACTCTACCTTATTCTGAAAGTGCTTTTTTCTTTGCGAACATCCACTTTGAGCCAATAGGTCGAGCACCCTCTGAAAGATCCACTAGCTACCATGTCTGATTCTTCTCAAGTGATTCTATCTCCTCCATCATGGCCTGCATCCATGAATCATGATCCTCACTCTCCATGGCCTCTGCATAATTCTCTAGATCTCTATTAGCAGTAATGAGTGCATAGGAGATAACCTCATTAATGCCATATCTGACCGATCTCCTAATAGTATGCTGGGGCTTGTGCAAAGCCACTCCCACTGGCACATCTCTGTCTGATGTCTGTGGTTGCTCCTATACATCTGTCTGAACTGCCAGTCCTCCATGCTAATTTTCAATCTGAGATAATACTTTTCTGCCCAGCTCCACCTCAATAGGAACATTACTGTAAGTGGATGTAACCTGCAAGCCATCATTATCTGACTGGCCACCACTATTCATCTTTATTTTTTCAGTTTCATCTATCCCAGTCCTCCTCAAGATGCTCTTCTCATCAAAGTTAACATCCCTGCTGATCACTAACTTCTATGCCTGAGAGTCCCATAGCAGGTACCCCTTGATTCCTTGTGGATATCCTATGAATGTCATCTTTTGAGATTTCAGATCCAATTTGCTCCTTTTGGTTGCCTCCATATGTGCATAGGCTATACAACCAAAGACTTTCAGATGGCCAAGCTCCACCTTCTTTCCACTTTGGACCTCCTCTAGAATGCCTCCATTCAGCTTATAATGAGGGAACCTGTTCATAAGAAAATAAGAAAAAGTTAGAGCATCACCCCAAAAGGACTTTGGGAGTGATGTCTACAGCCTCAAACTCCATACCTTCTCAGTCAGTGTCTGGTTCATCCTCTCCGTGATAATTCTGCTGGGGACTCATCCTCACCGTGTAATGGCGTTTGATGCCATTTTCCTCACAGTACTTCCTGAACTCTAGGCTAGTATACTCTCCTCCATTGTTTGACCTTAGATACTTTACATGTCTCCCTGACTTCTTCTCTACTTCAGCTCTCCAAGCTTTGAACCGGGCAAACACCTCTGATTTTTCTCTCATCTAATAAATCCACACCTTTCTTAAGAAATCATCAATGAAAGTAACAAAGTATTTTGCCCCACCTCTAGCTGATAAGGAGCAGGTCTCCACACATTCGAGTGTACTAAATCCAGCACTCCCTCGTTGCGCTTGGTACTTCTGGCAAACTTCATCCTATGCTATTTGCCAAAGATACATAACTTACAAAGATCTGTGTCCTCCTTCTTTTGGGTTGGGATCATACCTCTTCTATTTAGTTCTATGAGCCCACGGTCACTCATATGACCCATTCGATAGTGTCGCAGTTGATATAAAATCTGCTCCTCCTATGCCATTGCTAGCACCTCTGCACTATCATTTACCACTGAGCCTCCATTCTATAAAGATTATTGCTCAGTCTTCTACCTCTCATTACCACCAAAGCTTTCTTGAAAATTTTTAGACATCCACTCCTAGCTTGGCTACTAAAAGCATAACCCTGCTCCTCTAAGTAGTCCAAAGAAATCAAATTCTTTTTCGACTCTGGTACATGCCTGACATTTGATAATGTATGAATGATCCCATCGTACATCCTCACCCTGATAGAGCCAATTCCAGCTACTTTGCATGAGTGATCATCTCCAAGGCTGACACTTCCACCATCGACATTCTAGTAGGTAGCAAACCACTTCTGATGAGAAGTACAGTAGTGCGAGCATGCTGAATCTAATATCCATAGAGTATCATACTCTGTGGATCCATCTGATACAACTAGCAGCTATTCTCCATTGCTTATAGAAGCTATATCATCTCCCTTGCTGGCCTTCCTTTTTTCTAATCTCAAAAGAGGACAATCTCTCCTCAAGTGTCCAAGCTGATGACATTATAACATTTCAATGTCATCTTCCTCTGATCGTGAGACTTTGACCTACCCTTGAATTTTTCTCTTATCTTCTCCTTTAATCTTTTCTGTCTTTCATTCATAGCCAAGATCTCAGACCTAGGATCTTCTTTGCAGATCTTCTTTTTTTGCTCATTTGATCTGAGCACACCAATAATGTTTTCATAGTTTAGGGTCTCCTTTCCATAAACTAAAATTATTGTGAGACTATCATACGAACCTGGGAGAGAACATAATAACAGCAATGCCCGATCCTCCTCGTTGATCTTCACATCCAAACTCATCACCTCAGAACACACCTGATTGAACCTTTGGATATGTGCAATAAGATCTCCATTTTCGGGCATCCTCAGACTATACAGCTATTTCTTCAACCATAGCTTATTCATCATGTTCTTCCCCATGTATGTGTTCTCCAGTCTCTCCCAGAGCCCTTTGTCGTAGTTTCTATGCAAACCTCGGGCAAAATCTGATCGACCAAGCACATCCAGATTATGCTAAAAGTAATTTCCTCCAACTCTTTTCAATCCTCAGCACTAATCTTTTTCGATCTTTCTTTTGTCAAGACCTTGTAGATCCTCTACTGAACCAACAAGTCTTTTACTCTTTGCTACCATAGAATAAAATTTTTCTTACCGTCAAACTTCTCAAAATTCATCTTGAATCCACTTGATCTCATGACTTCAAACAAGTCAAGAACAGATCCCTAACATCTTTCATGATCACACACCAGTAAAACTACCCTTCATAGAAGATCTAACTAGCCCTAGATCCTTTTTCCAAACTTCTTTATCATCATTCCTTCGTGTAAACAATCTTCACCTCAATCTAGAGACAATCATGAAGCAAACTAGAAGTTTTAAGATAAAACCTAGTGCAATAGATCCTAGATATAGTAAATCCTAGGTGTCTTCCATCCATGCAACACCGCTCTGATACCAAATGTTGGAAATATGTGCTCTTCCCACATGGATCGACATTATCGTTGGTGATTAGCCAAGCAACAAGAAAGTACTTTTCAGAGATTATTGCAGAAGCATGATCAAATAAATTAAGGAATAGAGAAGAAGAGAAGAAGAGATTTTTAGGAGAAAAGAGCTTTTATTCAGTATATTTCAGCAAACTTACAACCTTAACCTATTTTCAGTATATATACTTTATAAAGGATCAAGTCCAAGCTCATAGAAAAACTTTCCAAATTCAAACAACCCATGTATATAAAATAATAACCCGCAAAAATTGAATCGGTCTAGTTTCAGACTAAGCCAGCTAACCTACGACTGGGTCGGCTCAATCTCAGACTGAGCTGACCCAATTGTGTACCATGCCAACAGCCCAAAAATACTACTCTCTATCTGAACTTTTTCTTGAGACCTAGCCGACCCAAAATAGGACTGAGCCGACCTAGTTCCCAACTGAGCAGGCTCAGTCTCAGAGTGAGCTGGCCTAGTTTCGAAACTTTACTATTGAGACTGATTCTTCTTCCAGCTCGCTCCCATCTTTCCATGATCTGTCTTCTCATGTTTTCAAGACTTAAGAGTGCCACTTCTGAGCTCACAAGCAGGACTTCTTTTCCATGGACATCCACTAATGATCTGACATTCCTTCAGGCTTCTTATCCAATACCAGATTCAAGTCAGCTTGAACTAGAAGATCTTCCACATGAACTTTTCACATAGAAAAGTTTTCTTTTCTATCAAACTTCTTGAAATCAACCTTCACATTGCTTCCCATGGCTGGATCCAAGCCAAAACACAACACAAACTCCAACGGATTTGAGAAATATCTTGATGGGATCTTATTGAATTTACAGTACCTGAAGATCTTCAACTTTTGGCATCTTTTTCTTCTTCCACACAACTCGGGCTCTGATACCACTTGTTATGAATTCTTCTCGAACCTATGAAAACCCTTGTACCTTCTACCAATCTTTAGAAAATAAATTGGAGATGATAGCAAGCAAGATGAAGACCAGATGAATGGAAGTTAAGGTGGTGATAGAGAGAGAGAAAAGAAGCTAGGGTTTTTAGGGAGAAGAAATTTCTATTCCTCTCATAAAAATTACATATACAAAGTATATATATACACCCTGAGTCAATAAGACTTAGCTCTAAAAAACTTTTCTAGGCTAACCCATATATGAAAGCACTCATCCAAGCCTATGTACACCCATGTCTGGCATACTCTCATCCCTTGGAATAAAGACCTAGCCCAATATATGAATTAACCATCTTAAGACCTCTCATACTAGGCCTTAAGATCCCTTGGATTAAACCCAATCTATGATCAAACAGAAAATTCCATACTCATCTATCCATCTGATCAAGCTGGCTCGATGAACACTCAAGCTGGCTTGACTGCCTACCAAACCATAGAATCTTGAAACACATTTTTGGTTTGCCTGAGAGAGCTAGCTCGATTTCGCTCTAAGCCAGCTCAATCTTAGCCCAAGCCGGCTTGAACTATATCTGAGCAAGCCCGATTGTGTGCCAACCTTCTTAACCTAGCTGATACATCTCTGGCTAATCCTAGCCTTCAGAAGCCATCACCTTAACTTCTTCATGATCTTCCAAGACTTAGGAGCACCACTCTTACTCTTTTCAAGATTTTGGGATTATCTTCATAAACTCCATTTCCTATGAAGAACATTTCCTCAACATCCTTTGAAATAATACCTAAATATCTCTTAGAAGGATGGAAAACCCTACTTGACTTACGAGGTGGAAAAGGAAGTGTGTGAATCGGCACAGATTGATCAAATTCCTCGGGTTCCTTGGCTTGTTGCTCTTCAGAGACTTCCTCCTCGAGCTTGATCTATCTTCCCATGCCTCCATCTTGAATAAAATGTTTCTCAAGAAAGGTAGCATGTTGACTTACAATCGCATTATGGTCCTCTGAAAGATAAAAATAATATCCTAATGACTCCTTAGGATATCCAATAAATCGAGCTTTAAGAGACTAAGATTCTAACTTGCCCACCTATTATCTTTTATTGTGGACCGAACAACCCCAAATCTTGAGATGACTCAGACTCAGTTTCTTACCATGCCACATCTCATATCGTGTGGTAGGAACGATTTTAGAAGAAATTCTATTTACTGCATAGATGGCTGTTAATAGACAATGTCCTAAAAAAAAAATTAAAAAGGTTTGTGAAGCTTGTCGTTGAATGGACCATATCTACTAGGATCTGATTTCTTTATTTTGAAACCCCATTGAGTTGAAGTATTCTAGGTGGAGTCTATTATTAGACTATGCCATACTCCTTAAAATAGTTCATAAATTTTCTACTAAGGTATTCGCCTCCTCAATCTAATTGAAGAATCTTAATGGACTTTCAGTCTATTTTTTCACTTCATGTTTGAATTTTTTTAACTTTTCAAAGGCCTCAAACTTGTGATGCATAAGGTACACATACCCATAATGAAAAAAATTATCGATAAAGATAATGAAGTAGACAAAATCACCTTTGATAAGCACATCAAATGGACCATAAACAACTATATGCACTAGAGCAAGTAAGTCTATGATCCTTTCCCTATATCCTACAAAGTGCAACTTGATCATTTTGCCTTGAAGGCATGATTCACAAATCAGATATGACTTAAAAGTTAGCAGACCCATTAATCTAGATTTTTCTAATTTGTTAATCCTATCTTCTATTATATGACCTAGCCTAAGGTGCCACATGTACTTTTTTTTATACTATCTCTTGGTCATTTAGATCCTATGGGATTCATATTTTGCTCGACATAATTTATAGGTACATCAATATGTAGCTGATAGGGATCGTTAATAAGAAAACAACTTTTATTTTTATTACTTTAAAAAAGAATAATGTAGTGGTCCTTATAAAAACTAATAACATATCCATCCCATGCTAAAAGAAGATAGAAATTAGATTCATGCTCGTAGTAGGTACATAAAAATAGTCCCTAAGTTCTAAGACATTCCCAGATGGTAATTGTAGAGGATATATTTTCATGGCCACAGCAGCAATATTTGCTTCATTTTCGATGCATAGATCATCTTGCCATCCATCAGTCTCCTGCTATCCTCAAGACCTATAAAGAAGTGCATAGATAAGCACTAGATCCAAAGTCAAGCACTCAACTGAATGCAGAAAAAATTATTAAGTTCATCTCAATGACGAGCATACCTTAAGAAGGTCCTCATTCACTTTTGTTCTTTAGGCTTGCTAGGTAAGTAGGGTAGTTTTGCTTTCAATGGCCATTGAAGTTGTAGTGGAAATACTTTTCTTTTTTCACAACATTCTTCTTCAACCTTTTCTTCTTCTTCTTCTTCCTCTCTATTTTCTGCTTCTTTGTGAACTTCTTCATCTTCCTAGAGAATTTTCTCTTGGAAGAAGTCTGCTCCATAGCAAATACCAAGCCCTTTGAACGCTTTAAGGTGCCCTCAATAGTCACCAGCATGTTCATCAACTCATCTAAGGTGCACTAGACCTTTTTTATATGCAAGTTTACTATAAACTATCCATATGAATTGATTACGGACTGTAGAATCAGAACAATCTGTAAGTCTTTATCCATAGAAATGTCGAGCTTCTCAAGCTCCTCAAAAACCTTGAACATCGATAAGCAATGATCATGGACCGACTGTCCATCATGAATTTGCACTTTGAAGAGTTCCTTGGATACTTCATAGTGTGCTACGTGGCTCTGCTTACCATACAACTCTTGCAGGTGAGTCATGTTAGGAATTATGTCCTAAAGCCAATTATCTAAGTTGTAGATAGTTAGAGTTAGTATATGAATTATCAAATAATAATAGTTATTTGGCTTATTCATCATAAAAGTTCTATCTTTCTTAAATAAACTCCTAAGTGATGATGAAGTTCTTAAAACCATACTCAATTGATAAAAAAGGATTTATTAAATGGTTCTTAAATTATTCACGATCAAATGATAAGTTACTAATAAGGATGATAACTTATCGAGTGTAGGTTGCTATATTGCATATGCGTTGGTTGTCCTCGTAACTAAATGGTATGGAGACAATGGTATGGCATGTAGGTGAGATGTAGGAGTGCATCTACACTGAATGTGACTAATATAGCACTCTACTATCAAGTATAGCTAAGTAAAGGCCAATGGATATAAATATCCTTCTAATCTAAGATCACCAAAGTGACTTGCAAGCAACTCATTATACTTTGGTGCTAGCAATGAAAGATTTTTAGATACAATCAAGTACTTATAGAGTTGATGTGTGAGTCAAGATGGGATTGATCACTCCTGATTAACTTCAGGAAGAGAATGTCTCGCTGTGTTTTAGTTTAGCAAAATCTAGGCCTGGATAATCCTCGTGAGGAGTCACGAGATTTGCAAAATTTTGAAACATAATATGGATAACTTGTATGAGTATTGACAGCTAACTCAAAGTCATCCTAAGTATTATTAGTCAAAGGAATGAATTATACGATAACCATAGGCTAGGGTTCTAAGAATATTACTTTGCATATATTCGACGTATCCGGATGTTGGGTACCATTGCTAGATGGTTATTTTGATTAGTACAGAAATTAATTTTTGTGCTATCAACTTTATTTCAAACTTATGGGGTCACATACATTAGAGGTTATTATCTAATCAGATGGTCGATTGAATCATCAATGCGATTGATGATCGATCAAGTGTAAGTGTTGTAAAAGGATCGATTAACAATTGAATTGCTAATTAGCTCAATTTGATTGAGTAATTAGGCTGAGATTAAGTCTAATTAAATTAAATTTAATTATAATTAGTTTAGACTTATTTGCATTAAGTCCAATTGGTTTATTAGATAAGCTAGTTACAAGGGAGAATGAGTCAATATTCAATTAGTACTTGAGTACACCTAATTTTTAACTTGATTAAAAATTAAATTAAATTTAAATATAATTTAATTTAATTTAATTAGGCTTCTAATTAGACTAGAATTGCCTTTTAATTAAGTTGACTCAAATCTAATTAGAATATGATTTAATTTGGTTTGACCTATCCTATATAAGAGAGTCCTTGTTAGACTAGGATTCCTCCTTTCTTCTTTGCACCACCTAAGAAAGCCCATGCCCCTTTGAATTTATTTTTAATGTTTACATAAGTTTTCTTTCTCATGTTAAAGAGAGGTCCCCTCACCCTATTATCTGGTGTTTCTAGAATAAATTTGACTTGGTCAAATTTAGAAATTGATTTTGATATGAACTTTATTTGATAGAGTCCTAATTTTTTAAAACACCTTCCTCTCCCTTTGTGGAATAAAACCCATGCCCATCTTTGTTTTGTTTGCCCCTTTTATTTTTCTTTTTTGCGTTGGTTTCTAGGTTCTTACATCAAAAAATCAGGGGGAGGCATCCAAGGGTTGGATGCCCCCTTAACTACCTCATTTTGAAATCCTTTGAGTAGGTCTTTCACCTAGTATTTTCTTCCTTTGGAACTCTTCCTATAAGAGAGTTTTTAGGCATCAAAATACCAGGGTTTGCATGCAAAAATTTAGAGAAAAAGGAGAGAGGAGCATGGGAAGTTGGCATCCAAAATTGTTGGGCATGCTAGCCTTCTTTTGAACATCAAATATTGATGTAATGGAGAGAGAATTAGAAGAGAAGAGTGTCTTCTTTTAGTTTTTCATTCAAGGGGTTTTCTTCTCAAATTTTTGTGAGATTTTTTCTATGAAGAAAATCTAAGAGAAAAGATGAAAGGGTGTGGGTGGATAGGTACTCCAACTGTCAGGGTATTGTGGTTTTTTTTTAGACATGATTTGATCATGTCCTGATGAGAAGAAAAAGAAGAGAAGATGGTCATCTCTTAAGGTTTCTTTGAGAGACCTTTTCTTCTCAATATTTGAGAGATTTACTCATGAGAAAAATTAGAGAGAAAGAGACCTAGAGCATAAAAAAATTCTAGAGGATAAGGTCTCCTCTTGTCTAGGCATGAAGATCGATTTAGGACATCAATCGTTAATGTCCTAAAGAGAATATGAGTCTTCTCTTAAAGGTCTTTTTTCATGTTTTTTGTTTTCTTCCTTTTGAGAGATCCAAGGTTGGACTTTTCCCTCAATTTTCCTCTTATTCTTCATCTCTTAGAGTATCCAAGAGATCTAAAGAATTTTTACAAATTGATCAGGAGGGATCTGTAAGAAGCTAGTATTTCGAGCAAATCTCCATTCGACGAACCTTCAATTTGCATAGTAATCTCGTATGTAGTATTTGTAGAGACCAAACATGCTATGCAGCTCAAAGCAACAAGGACAACTTTGTTTTTCAGCCATGGTATTCTCAACCTACGTAAAGGTAAGAGATCTTATATCTCTTCTGACCTAGATGAGGTCTAGGATTTCTAAAAGTGTTCTAGATCTAAGGTATTGATGTAATCAATACCAATCTATATTTTTATTTTTAGATTTATATATGCATCATGATATGTTATAGATAGTAGATGTAGGATTTAGTGATTAGATCACATGTATATTATAGGTTAAATAGTTTAATCTATGTCTTCCACTACATCTAATTTCGAAAAAGTTTTAAAATATATGCATGAAATCCTGCATAGTTTTTCAACTAGCTAGCATCTGACTGGCAGTTTTGATGTCTTCATGTTGGTGCTGCAACTTGTTAGACATCGAGGCTAACATGTAACATCTGACCTTATTGTCATCATCTAGCCACTTCTTATGAGATGCTCTCTGATCAGCGGTCAGACGAGCTGGGAGAGGAGGAAGGTCTTGGTCTAAGATAGATCTGCTTTTCAAAACTTAAAATATTTTTTAAGTTTTGGAGCCAATCCTTGAAATTAATTTGGTTAGTTAGTTGGTTTCTAAAATCCTTGCTAGGGGGTTGGAAGCAAACATATTTTTTTTAGAGGATCAATGTTTCTAGTTGGATATTGTATTATGACTTTATTAATTTATTTTAGAACTTCTATTTTTAAAAATAAATTTTGGCTCCCACTATTTTTTCAAATCCCTACACTTTCTTAGAAGAAATGCAAAAATCTCCATGATCAAAGATTTTTATTGGATACTATGGTCCCACTGATTGGCTCACCACCTCATCTAATAGTTATTAGTGATGAGTCAGTCAATAAGTAAACAACTCTTGTCCAATATTTCTCTAAACATATTGCAGCCAACTCCGATCTCTAATTCATGAAGCTCACTGATAAGTATCATCAATTTACTAATAAAAATATTAATTTATTAATTAATTTATATTTATTTTTAATAATTAATAATCAATTTATATATATTTTTGAGAAATTAATATTTTATTAATTAAAAAATTAATAAAAAAATAAAAAAAATAGAAATTTATTAGCAGTAGAAAGAGTTTAATTTTTTGATCATAATAAAATAAGTTTAAAGTAAAATGGAGCTAAAATGAATCAGATATGAATTTTTAAAGAAAAAAATAAAATAAAAAAAAGAAAATGGCTCAATTGGCTCTACAACCCAAGCCGGCATGCATTCTCCAATCAACGTGTCCAAATGCGCTTAGCCAAGTCGCCAAGTTGCCAAGCCAGTCGACCCAACCAACATGCCAGCATAAGCCGCCCACCCCCGCACACCGCTGACATTATCCTAATGTCAAATTCATTGTGGCTCACTGTGAACCCTTAAGGGAAGGCATTTTGGTCATTTCCATGGGATGCCACACGTTGATTTGCTATGGTTTGTAGTATGCTCAGTCCAACGTAGTCCATGAGCACAGTAATGCACGATCCAATGGTTGTGCTCTCCTATAGTTGAAATCCAACGGCTAGGGTTTTTTCTTAATTTGATTCGATTTCTAACTCCTTTGCGCGATCAGATGGCCCTGGAAGCCCCAAGCAATGATCCAATGGCTGAGGATGATCCCGATGGTGATTCAGTCTCCTAGAGCATGATCAGACGGTCCAGATATAACATATTAAAGCAATCCAATGGTTGAAACTTATTCCTACTTGATTTAAGTTGATCTACGCTGGTTTTTCATGATTTTTGAGCTGATGGATTCGTATCTGACGGCCAGAATGCAGGAAACTCAACAAAATTTGTCTAGAAGCTCTTTTAATCCAATTTTTCATGGGATTTCTCCAAATTTTGTCGATCAAAGCTCTTGTTAGTCCCATATTGCTTGCAACAAAGATCTCCAGCCCTCTAACACCTATAAATAAGACCCTAGGCCATTAAATCAGTCTATCTTCGATCATGGAAAGGAGTTTGGAAAAGATTAGAGCCATGCTTGAGTCAGAGGTTGCTTCAAAGTAATGGGTGTTGCGAAGAAGAGCTGACTTCTATATCATCTCAACTTCGATGCCGATCCAAGATTAGAGATCAGCTTGTTTTAATTTTTATTTTTATTTTCTTTTTAATTTCATGTATTTAAATTATGAACTTTTAAATTAATATAAAATTTATTTTTATGCTCTTTAAATTCATGCTCTTTATTATAATTTAATTTTTATTCTTTAATTATTGTATTTTATTTTTATTGCAAGCAGATGCTAAGATCTAACTAGTAGATCTTAGTACCAAGTTTAAATTTCTACACTATTTAATTTTTATTTTTTATTTATAATTTTATTTTTTAATTTTAATTTTATTTTATTTTTTATTTTTTTATAAAAATTAAAGATTTCAAAACTAAAACACCATTTTCTCTATGAATTCGACTTGATTTCTTACTTTCTGCCCATTTTTAATTATTTTAAAAAGTCAGAATTAAACTGATAAACATGGTATCTTAATGACAATATTGTACTCTTATCAAGTTTTTGGCATCATTGCTGGAGAGGTAAGAGCATTAAATTCTTTTGATTTCTTTGATTTTCTTATAAATTAAATTATAAATAAATTTTTAATTTTTTTATTTCTTATAAATATTGCTTACTAATTTTTTTATTTCATTTATAGAAAAAAAAGAAGAAAAAAAAGAGCAAATAAGTTAGGGCAAGGAGGAAAACATCCAATTTGGGTTAGTGAGATCAATCCTAAATTCTAAATTTTTTTATTATTTATTTTATTTTAAAATTAATCTAAAAAAATATTCACTTAAATCTAATTAAAAGCTTCATGACATGATTAGAAATTCTAATTGCTTAGAGCATGCATCATATTAGTTTTATTTTTATTTTTTTTGATGATTGCTGGAGGCAAGGTAAGCTTCTTCAGACTCAATTAGTTGCATGCATCTAGTTTAAATTACATAAAACCCCTTGCTTAAAAAAGTTTTTGGTGCATATTCATATTAAACCAAATTAAAGGCACAACCTACTAAACAACATAAGATGGGGATTGGATCATCCTTCCTTGGCCCACAAATAATCAACCAGCATCCTACATTGACCTAAGCCTTTAAATTAAAATCAATTAGACATCGACCCTAAGAACTCGAGCTTATTAGAATAAGAAATCCTAAAAGTTGGACTGGGATAGGGTCAATCAATTTGACTGATGTCTAAGGCAAGTAGTTCAGAAATGATTGGCCCTGAAGGAAGGTGATTTATAATTGATTCCATTAGCTCACCTGGCCAAGCATAATTGATGTCTAAGACAAGCAATGGGGGGATTTCCACCAATCTTATACTTACCTGATCAGTTGATTGACTGATCTTACACTTGGAGGGCTTGAAGGTGACCTTGGTAGTTAGAAGCTGTCTAGATCTAGAACAATCCTTAGTTAAGATTATTTGCCAAACTTGATTGCTAACTAAAACATCAAATCTAATTAAACCTAATTCTTCTTTCTCTTCTTAGTTCTAGGACTCCTTAGGACCTCTTTAGAACTCTTCATTCTTTCTTCTCCTTTTCTCCTCTTCTCTTTCAAAAGAAAATAATTAAATAATAAAAATAATTAAAAATAGTAAAAAAAATTAAAAAAATTAAAATAAATAAAAATTATAAAAATAAATAAAAAAATAAATAAGTTTATAATAAAATAATAAAATCATTAAAAATACATTAAATTCTTTTAAAAATAAAATAATGATATAATAATAAAAAATTTTAAAAAATTAAAAAAAAATAAAATAATAATATAAAATTAAAAATATTAAAAAAAATAAAAAAAATAAAAAATAAAAAAATAAAAAAATAAAAAAATCTAAAAAATTTTGAACCATATGTTAGGGTTGCACTAGTCCATACATGGTAGGAAATCACTTTATTTGATCTAATCGATCATAAATTGAATAGCTGAACCATATTAAACCTAATAACCAAATAGCTAAAAATTTTAGAGAATCACTTAGGCAGATGAAGAAATATTTTATTTCTTCAATCTATAATCCATCGACTTATATTCAGTTATCTAAATCCATGCTACACAATATGAGATCAAGTCGATCATAATTCAGATGCTCCCATCATTCTATGGGAACACCAATGAAGATTTTTATAAGCATCTAGATGAGTTTTTAAAAATCTGCTCTATGGTGAGGATTCAAAATTTGACTGAGGATGGCCTTAGACTAATTTTATTCTCTTTTTTATTAAAAGACAAAGTCAAGTACTGACTTGGCATAATAAGAAGATTAATTAAAACTTGGGCTAAATTATAAAATAAATTTCTTAAAAAATTTTATCTCATAGGTCGAACCAACATTATGAGGCGAGCTATCACTGAATTTGCTCAACTTCTACGAGAACAAATTCACGAGTCATGGGAGAGACTTAAGGAACTTATTAGAAAATGTCCGCACTATGGTTTGTCTAAGTGGCAAATAGTTTCGGCAAATGGTAGATCAATTATAATAGTTATAGTTGGTCAAGTCCATGTCTTTAATGAGATCTAAGATGGACTTGATTCTTGGCTACACAGTCCAGCATGACTGTTAGGTTGATCTAATTAAAACTAATTAAATCAGTTGGTGTCTAAGGTAAATCAGATCGGTGATCTTTAATCGACAGCCCACTTATCTGAC
Organism: Cocos nucifera; assembly: GCA_006176705.1. Lineage (NCBI taxonomy): Eukaryota > Viridiplantae > Streptophyta > Magnoliopsida > Arecales > Arecaceae > Cocos > Cocos nucifera. The sequence continues at coordinate 384,381 of QRFJ01001503.1, forward strand.
CATTTTTTATGGTATCTAAGGCAAGCTTTGGCAGACCCTCCCACTGATCGAACTTACCTGACCTATTGGTGAAATTATATTTTGATCAGATCACTTGACTATTTGAGCTGACCCATGTCAACTAGGTAAATTAGTTTGACTGATTTAGGTACTCCTAGACCAGCCTATTAATGGTCTTCCTTAAGCTAACTTGGTGAAGTCAGTGGGAGGATCATGACAAACTGATTCATCTGACCTTACCTCATCTTCAAATTAAATCTTCTAAAATTATTAGGTTCCTAAAATAAGATAGTTATTATGATAACTAGATCATAGCCTTTCATTAAAGTGGGTGATAATAGATCCATTAGTCGGATAATCATTGGAGGCCCAAAGGTCTGGTGTTTATCGGCTAATGGAATTATCATTCACTATGTGATTTCTTGGCTGCATCTTTCTAAATAGTGGTTAGGTTGGCCAACCAAAGTTGGACCTAATCATTCATTGGTTTGATGGGCCAAGTATGGTCATGTTAATGGTTGGACCTAACTGGACCTTTTCAATGGTTGCCAAAGTCTACTGATTAGGGATTGGAAAAAAATTTATTTACTAGAAATTATTTGAAGAAATAATTGGTTATGAACATACTCTTAGATGTACATGGGTTGGCCAACCAAAGTTGGGCTGGTGTGCAGTCTATGTGGATTCTAGTATCCACTAGGAAATTAGGATAATTTCTCAAATTGGAGGTAGAAGCTACCAATTTGCATAAAATAGTGGAAGAACCTTTGATTAAAGTCCAAATATTTAGGTTTAATGAATCAATTAGTAATTAGATTATGATTTTTTTTATGCAGATATGGCCACTTTTCTATCGCTCCGATCATTATTGGACAATGATAAGTTGGTGGGATCCAACTTTAATAGCTGGTACCAAAAGTTGAAAATTATCCTGGAGCATGAACAAATCCTATATGTATTAACGGATCCTGCACCTGAGGAGCTAGCTGCCAATGCATGTGGAACAATTAGAGACACTTACCAGAAGTGGCTCAGTGACTGGATCATGGTGCGCTGCATTATGTTGGCTGCTATAAGTGATGAGTTCAGTTGCAGATTTGAGATGGCTCAGCCAAAGGACATGCTTCAAGTGTTGGAGGATTTTTTTGGCACATCCGATGACATGGAGAGGCACAAGACTAGTTGTGCCATCTTCAACACCAAGATGCAGGATGGTGCCTCTATCACTGATCATGTATTATACATGATTGATCTGATAAAGTGATTGAGCAAGCTCGACTTTTTCTTGCATAAACAGCTTGAAAATGATGCAATACTGAACTCATTGCCCAAGTTTTTTCTCCCATTTCTTACTTATTTTAGGATGACAAAGCCTGAAGTAGACTACCATGGGTTACTGGGGTTGCTTCAGAACTTTGAGAAGAATCACCAACTCCACAAGGAGTCAGTGAACATAGTGGGATGTTCAGCTTCTGGTTCTCGATCCTTTATTAAAGAAAAGAAGAATAAGTGTTAGATATATGTGCCCTAGAAGCCAGAATTGGCTGACACTTGTAATACACTTCTAGGGGCAAAATTATAATTTTGACTAAAAGTAATAAATGGGTTATTTTCTATCACATATGTGTATTTAGTGTCTGTGATACATCCTTTGAGTTAATGGCAATGATAATTCATATTTTCAAGAGTTGAAAATTTAAGACATGAATAATCATTATTAACTCATAAATTGCTCCCGACCATAGGATCATCACGAGGATGGTGATTGATCCGGAAGGTTGGTGTACAATCGCTTCTCTTCAATAGATGAGTCTTAAGTCTACGGTGTGGAGACACCGAAGCGAGAGTATAGGTACTCGTTAGAGAACGAGGGCACTGAGCGTGACCACCTCGAGTAGTCATTAGGAAGTCTACCTTCTCGTTGATGACTGACTCGATGCTGCAGTAGTGTGTCTAGTTCTTTGACCTGAGATGCATCGACAGTTCACCTTGAGGGTGTTATAGTTTGACTACACCATTACTCGGTCTCCTAGCCATATGGAACCTGAGGTGTATGTTGGCTATGACATGTTCATTATAGGAACTGGATGACATCAAGATGGAATCTATCTACCTCGGTGGTAGAGGAGCAGCCCTATGATGATCATGAGAATCAAGTCCAGAAATCCATGGCCATGGTAGAGTGAAATAATAGAAACAATTTCTATTTAGATTTTCATATTGGACTTGAATCGAATGATTACATCATATGACAGAGACTAGGGTTTGACGAGTTTACCTTAACCCTAATCTGATCGGGGCTCAAGATAGAAGAACTTAATCACACAGGTAGCTACACCAAGAGGTCACATTCACTCTGATGGTTGCCACCATATACTGCTAGTGTCACTGGTGGATTTGGGAGCAATTAGAATGATTTAGATGATCGATCATTCTAGCTGTTCGAATCAGAAGAGTTCTGATCCATCGAAAGGAGTTTCGATGATGTCAATGATGGAGATCATGACATATCCAATTACCATATAGAACTGAACCTAACTGGGTCACACAAATAAGGGTTTAAATCTGTGTGATCATCATTGAACTGATCTAGTTCAATTGATCTGAAATGAGATTCAATTAGGTTCAAGGAAATCGTGCTAGCACTCGATTGACCTAACGTTCTTCTTTTGCTATCATAAATAAGTTGTCCTGTCTGAGCCAAAGGAGTTGTGCTCAATCAGAGCCTTCATATGTCTGACTGGAGGTTGCCAAGTCAGAAAAAGGTATCTTATTTGTAAGACATACCTGCCATTTTTGGTCACCTGCCATTTCTTGTTCTTTGACTTTGGTCAAAAGTCTACCTTAATGGTCAAACGTTGACCATTGACCCTTTGACTTTTGACCACATGTCATGCACCTATTTGGAGAGCTGGGGGGCCTATCCCCTTGCTAGAACCTGGCAAGAGGAGGCGCACGCCAAGGGTGGCGTTAGCCCAAGTTGGAGGAGTCTTGGATCCTTGTTGGACAAGACTCCACTCTCTTTTGGATTCCAATTAGAGTTCTCCCTAAAACCAACTTTGATAGTCTTAGGCGCCTCTAAGTAGGAATCCAGGGGACTCTATTCCCACCAATCAGATTTAGATCTGATTTCACAAAGGGTTGTGTTTGGTTGGGAATAAGAGAAGCTGGATCACAGTCAGTCTATAAATAAGACCCTGTGCCCAACTCAAAAAAATAAGAGATTCAATTGAGAATTGAAAACCCCATGCCCCAAGGCTGCCTCTCCCCTCCTCTCCATGCCAAAGCTTCTTCTCCTTCTCCTCTCCACGTCCAAAGAAGTTTTGGACCTGGTTGGTGCGATCCAGAATCAAGAAAGTGCGGATCAAAAGTAAGAAGGCTTGCACTGCTGCAAAAAGGACGACTACAGATCTTCAAAGGAAGTTTGAAGATCCTCTAGATCAGATCCAGATTCT